>JANIWJ010000018.1:0-288364 GCA_030705055.1 Kodamaea plutei | reverse complement strand
GAATACCAGCTGATGGAATACCAGCTGATGGAATACCAGCTGATACAATATTAGTGGATTGAATACCAGCTGATGGAATACCAGCTGATGGAATACCAGCTGATGGAATACCGCCTGATACAATATTAGTGGATTGAATACCTGCTGATGGAATACCAGCTGATGGAATGCCTGCTGATGGAATAACAACCGATGGAATACCAGCTGATGGAATACCAGCTGATGGAATACCAGCTGATGGAATACCGGCTGATGGAATGCCTGCTGATGGAATACTAGCTGATGGAATACCGGCTGATGGAGTACCAGCTGATGGAATACCAGCTGATGGAATACCAGCTGATGGAAATATTCCAGCCGGTATGCCACCAGAAGATGGGTTACCCCCTGAAGGTAGAACAATTGAAGGATTGAATGACGCACTCACACTTCGTGTGCTAGCAGGAGGGAGGTTAGTTGGAGGTGAATTATCTGATGGAATTCCATTTGAATGTTGATTAATACTCAATGGAGGAATATCAATTGATGGGATATTAGCATTTGGAGTACTGGTGGAAGGGATAGTGATAGTTGGAACACTTGAACCTGGTAAACTAACTGATGGAATGCTGACAGCAGGAAGACTACCTTGAGGATCACTATCTAGAGAAATTTCAGTATTAGGACCACTTTGGGTTTTAGGTGTGTTATTAGGATTGATTCCACTAGTATTGATTGAGCCCGTTTGAGAAGGCGATGTAATTGTTGGTGGGGTAATCGAATCAGGATCCTGGTAGTTAGAAGCCTGGCTATTTAAGTTTGAATTTGAATGGTTCTCGACGGCATTCGATTGTATTGAGTCGGTACTGGCTACTTCTGTACTCAATAAGGGTATACCAAATATGGAAGACCCATTTATTATGTTACCTGATGGAGTCTCATCTTGGGTGTGGTCAGATGGAGTCAAGTCAGAAGGATTGCTGTTTGTCACCAAACCAGTTGGAATCGAAGCAGGATAGTCAGAAATATGTGGTACACTCGAAGTGTATTGATTATTGGAATAACCGCTGGATTTTGTTTGCACATTTGTATTGAGTGATCCGTTAGGAAAGGATGCCGATGAATGAAACCCTGGTGTAGTATTGCTGGATAATTGTGTGTCCGATACGGAGATTGAAGCTGCGGCTGAGTGAGTACTGGTGTGATTCTGAGTGTTGTCAGGCACTTGGGAAGGATCCCGAGATGCATGATTGTAACTAGAAGCAGCTTCAGTACTAATTCCAGTGGGATGGTTCAAGGAGGCATCAGTATTTCCATTTTCAGGAATTGATGTAACAGTTACAGTAGACACAATTGAAGGTAAACCACACGTTGGTTGGCCTTCAACGGTGTTACCATCATTTGGATCATTAGGAACGTTTGATGCACTAGGAACGTTGGGAACGTTGGGAGTATTATTACTATCAGGAATTCCCGGCGAATTAGGCGTGTCAGGTATTCCGGGAGTATTAGGAGCACTTGTAGCGTTAGGGACACCGACAGCAGTAGGAAACAGGGAATGGGAAACCTGTGTAGTTGGAAACAAATTTGGAATAAGATTTGAAGGCAATAAAGCAGGAATCAAATCAGGTATTAATGCAGCAGATGCATTTGATACCAAATATGAAGCAATGATAGTCAATGTATACAAGTTCATTACTAGTTGTAAGATATTTCAAAATCTACGTTTGCAGGATCATCGCAAGACTTTATACTTCCTTTCTGGAACCTAGACAATATAGCTAAATCAATGAATCAAAAATATATGAATGTATGATCTTATTAGATGGTGAATTAAAAACCAGCCGTCTTGATCTCTGTATAGGTTCCCATTCTCTTTATTTTGAATTCAATATTTGCAACAATACAACAATTGCCGAAAAGGGAAATTTTGGAAAAATACACACTTTAGAAACTATGGACAACAATCCTAAGGGACTATTTATGATCGAAGGTCGTTTAAATCTCGGCCAGCATATAAACTGATTTAAACAGTCGCTTCGCAAATGTACACAATATCTGAAATTTGTAGTATTGTTATTTTGAAGAAACGATGGTTTGTTGTTACCAGCAATCAGATCTAAATACAAATTAGGTGAATCTGAACAAAACATACGAAGAACACAGATTGATTATATCAAATTCTTATTGTAAAAGTAAAGCAGTAAGAATAAAGTGGTATTGTTAACTGATATTCAATTTTGAAGAGAATAAGAGACTGTATTGTCAACTGATATTCAATTTTGAGGAGGGCATGAGACTGTATTGTCAACTGATATTCAATTGTTAAATAGAATATGAGAGTGTATTATCAACTGATACTCAATTGTAGATGAGAATATATTGGAGATTGATGAAGCACAGATATCAACCAAATTGATCTCATTTAAAGTCATAAAGAAACAGATTTTACACCCGTCAGGTTATAAATTAAGATTTAAGCTAGACAAAGTTGTAATGCGAACATCAATTGTAAAGTTTTAAGGTTCTTTTAATTAAGGTAGTAATGTTTTAATGTTTTCTTAATGGGTATTAAAATTTTACTGATTTCTTAAAATATAATGGGTTGTTAAGTGTGAAGTGCCAAAACAAAACTTTCAGGGTTCTAATCTAACAAAATCTAGGAGAATCTGGTTTTAGAGGCGTGCTATGAATCCAAATTTAATTAAGGGCCACAGTGTTCTACTTGTGACAAAATTCCGTACATGAGAAATGTTAAAAATGCAAGGTAATCACAGTCTTGTGGTATCTGGTAAGACTATCAGAAAGCGAACCCGGTGCAAAAAAGGATAGTTTTTTCATGACAAGTTTCCTGAGATTCCTTGAAGGACTGTTGATAGCTGGACCTGTTGAATAATTTGAAGTGAAAATTATGTTTCGATCACGAGATAAAAGAATCCCTTGTTGCGGTTAGGTTGGTTTTCTAGACCAAGGAAGGAACCATTGTGTCAATAAAGTTTGATCGGAGAAACTAGGATGATAACACATCATCTCCGTAACGACTGTGCAGTTCTCGGATGAGATAATGGATAGAATGCTTGGGTGCAATGTATAGCTTTCATGGCTATGGAAAAAAAAAAAAAGAAAGCTGATATGGGGGTTTTCAATGTAGGTAAAGATTCCATTCAGAAATTTACCTAGTATTTTATCAGGGAATTGTCATGGGTGTGGGCAATTTTAATCAATCTAGATGTAATCAGACTTATTAATTGTCCCTTTTTCAGCCACGTATTAAACAAATCCCGGGATTGCAGACCCCAGGAAATAGTTTTTTTTTTGCGCACATGCGATTTATGGTGAGTTAATCAAATACCGTTGCACCAGGCGATGAAATGGGTAAGCACACATATGCCAAGAATCAAAGTACATTAAACTTTTAGGTGAAACTGCAATTTGAAGATCTCGTGCTTGAATTGAAAACCTTATCTCTGCTATTAGCCCACAGTATACCCAGATGATTTATCTCTGTATACTCAAATTTTCTTATGAAGCTCGCTTTTAAATACTTGGGAAAAGCCATATAGTATATAACATAATAAGCATACTAACCTCGAAAGCTCCACTAAACCTCTACGCTCCAACGGTCAATATAGCGATTAATTAACCCCTGACATAAATATTCTAACGCTGGGTTTACACCCCGTACGTAAAGAGGTTATGGAATTTTGCTTTTTTTTTCTGATGCATATATATACATATATATATGAGGCAGTATAGTTGAAAAAGAACAACATTTCAAGTATGGGCGAGGATAAGGAGTTGGTTATAGAGCAGCAGCAAAGTCTCCGCAGTGTGTCATCCAAACAGAGGCCACAATGGGATCATTTTGTGAATGTTCTCAGAAAGTACGGGTCGTTCATCGGGCCAGGTCTTCTCATTAGTGTTGCATACATGGACCCCGGTAACTATGCTACTGGTATAACAGCAGGTGCATCTCAAAAGTACTCTTTACTTTTCTTCTCGTTATTGTCTACTATTATTGCCATTTTCTTGCAGATCTTGTGTATTCGTTTGGGGACTGTTACTGGGTATGACTTGGCAAGATGTTGTCGAGAGTATTTACCCAGGTGGATGAACTACACTATTTGGGTGTTGGCTGAATGTGCTATTGTAGCTACCGATATTGCCGAAGTCATTGGTACAGCCATTGCACTTAATATTTTGATCAAGGTTCCATTACCTGCTGGCGTTGTCATCACTATTGTTGATGTCTTGATTGTGCTTATGGCTTATAGGAATGATACTTCCAGCACACGTTTTGTTAAGCTTTTTGAATACGCAGTGGCCTTGATGGTGCTTGCTGTTGTTGTGTGCTTTGCAGTTGAGCTTTCACAGGTGAATGCCAATGCTAGAGAGGTTTTGCGTGGTTATGTTCCTTCAAAGCAAATGTTTGAACGTGACGGTTTGACCATTGCTACTTCTATTATCGGTTCAACTGTTATGATCCACTCTTTATTCTTGGGTTCTGGTATTGTCCAGCCTCGTTTGAGAGAATTTGACATTACTCACGGCTACGTGCTGCCTGAGCAATTTTACAGCGACGAGTCGGAGACCGAGAACGGCGAACAACTGCCTGCCTCCAAGAAGAGAGCCAATGAAGCTGAATTCTTTTATAACAAGTATAAACCTTCGTTGGCCGCTATCAACTACTCACTCACATACTCTGTTATTGAGCTTACCGTTACTTTGCTGACTGTCGCGCTCTTTGTGAACTCGGCCATTTTGGTGGTTGCAGGTGCAACTTTGTATGGCACTGCGGAAGCTGTTGATGCTGATTTATACACCATCCACAGATTGCTTTCCCAAACACTCGCACCAGTAGTTGGAACCATTTTCATGGTTGCATTGCTTTTCAGTGGTCAGCTGGCTGGTATCGTGTGCACGATTGCAGGACAAATTGTTAGTGAAGGACATATCAACTGGACAATCAGGCCGTGGATGCGGAGATTGTGTACGCGTGCCATCTCGATTATTCCTGTTTTGATTGTCTCCCTTTGCATTGGAAGAAGCGGATTGAACATTGCCTTAAATATTACTCAGGTTATCATTTCAATCTTGCTTCCTCCCTTGACTGCTCCTTTGATTTACTTTACTTGTAAGAAGAGCATAATGAAGGTAGAGACTGGAGAAGTGGACGAAAATGGTGACAAGGTATACAAATACATGCTGAATGGATGGATCGTCACTGTTTTTGCTATTTTGATTTGGATCTTCATTCTGGTTTTGAATGTTTATGCCATTTACCAAATGGCCAAGAATGGTGTAGGTTCTTAGAGATACCGTTTATAGATTATAGGTTTTGTAGTACAACATAATTCTTAATTAAAACCAATCTTGTGTGATCTTGATTTATTCTATAGAATCTTGGGGATCTCGGGGAACCATTCAAAATCTGGAATCTTGGGAGTATCAGAGATCACCACACTAGAGTAGAAAGAGCTACCTGGCATGTCACTAAAGAATTGACATCTTTAATACATAGCAATATTTTAGTCTATAATGTACAGAGGCTAAGATAAAGAGAGTTTATAAAGGAGAGTTTATAAAGGAGAGTTTATAAAGGAGAGTTTATAATGGAGAGAGTTTAGATTATAAAGGCGAATAGAGAGCACAAAATAGTTTAAAAGCAGAATAAGTTTAAACAATAATAAATAGCGAATATGTGTGAAAGTAAATAGCATGGGTACAGTTGTACACATTAAAGCAGTAAAGAGAAAACCAGTAACAGTAATACACAATACTCAAACAATAGACCAACTAAAGAATCCAGTCAGCCAAACCTCAAAGCTAAAAGCACCAAGTGATACATACACTCCCACTTAACAATCTACATTCCCCCATACAATACTGCTACCAAAAGGTGGTTGCTTAACAATAACCAGCTGGCTATTTTTTATTGTTGGAATCTTCTGTCGTAATTGGCACTATTATCGAGGATGATCATTCAGATGATTGAGGAGCTGGATTGAACATGAAAGGAACTAAATATCATGCCATTCTTCTATTTACCACAAGACGCGCCACGCACTAAACAAACTGTAGGGCCTCAACGACACGCTTGTTGTACTGATGTCGCGGTTGCTTTCACCTTTGTCGGTTAATTTGATTGGCCCGCATTGTCAAAACATGAAATTCCCCCTTTTGGATTTCCACCTCACATTTTGTTCTCCAGCATCAAATTACTAGCAATTGCTTCCAAAGGAAAATGCACTCTTCCAATTTATTAAAGAAACTACACCTATCTAGACTGTCTAATAACCAAGCACAGGCCACCACGGCGGAATCAATGGATTACTATACCGATAGACAACAGCAGGAACAGGAGCAGCAGCAGCAACACCAGCAGCAGCAGCAACACCAGCAACTCCAACAGCAACTCCAACAACAACTCCAACAACAACTCCAACCCCAGCAGCATTTGGTTAATCAAGCACAATTGAACACGCAAATGTTACCAGTTAACGAAGCCATTGAGCGGTCACTTTTGCCCCAGCGGTCGACTGTATCGAAAGGCAAGTACTCGTTGACGGATTTCCATATTATGAGGACATTGGGGACTGGATCATTTGGGCGTGTTCACTTGGTGCGGTCAGTACACAATGGGCGTTATTACGCCATCAAAGTGTTGAAAAAGCATCAGGTTGTCAAGATGAAACAAGTTGAGCATACAAATGATGAGCGCAGGATGCTCAAGTTGGTTGAGCACCCATTTTTGATTCGTATGTGGGGTACCTTCCAGGACTCAAGAAACTTGTTTATGGTGATGGATTATATCGAGGGTGGTGAATTGTTTTCTCTTTTACGTAAATCACAGCGATTCCCCAACCCCGTGGCCAAGTTCTACGCCGCAGAGGTCACCTTGGCTTTGGAGTACTTGCACAGTCATGACATCATCTACCGTGATTTGAAACCGGAAAACATCTTACTCGACCGTAACGGTCACATCAAGATTACCGACTTTGGTTTCGCAAAGGAAGTGAGCACTGTCACATGGACTTTATGTGGTACTCCGGATTATATCGCCCCTGAAGTCATCACTACAAAACCATACAACAAATCGGTCGATTGGTGGTCTTTGGGGGTCCTCATCTTTGAAATGTTAGCTGGGTACACGCCATTCTATGACACAACCCCAATGAAAACTTATGAGAAAATCTTGCTGGGTAAGATTCATTTCCCTAGTTCAATGAGCCCTGACGTTGTCGACTTGTTGCAAAAATTGATCACTGCAGATTTGACTAGACGTTTAGGTAACTTGATTAATGGACCTGCGGATATTAGAAACCACCCTTGGTTCCTGGAAGTTGTATGGGAAAAATTGTTAGCAAAGGACATAGAAACTCCATACGAACCCCCAATCACCGCAGGTGTGGGTGACTCCTCTTTATTCGACCATTATCCAGAAGAGCAATTGGATTATGGCTCCCTGGGTGAGGATCCTTACGCCCAGTATTTTACAGACTTTTAATCGGGGTCTCTCGGGGTTGGTGATTTTTTTATAAATAGAGATTAAAATAGAAATAGA
Source organism: Kodamaea plutei (assembly GCA_030705055.1). Classification (NCBI taxonomy): domain Eukaryota; kingdom Fungi; phylum Ascomycota; class Pichiomycetes; order Serinales; family Debaryomycetaceae; genus Kodamaea; species Kodamaea plutei. Next base: position 280,821 of record JANIWJ010000018.1, on the reverse strand, counting down.
ATGAGATTAATCAAGTTCCTTTGTGAATCTTATATACATCTGGTTGATGGTGGCACGTGATGTCTTCTATCTAATCGTTTATCTTTGGTGATATGATCTTGCCGTGGTGATAGATGATCTTTCGAGCTTTACACGTCTCCGGGATCATGGATTTACACCTTTCCATACTTAGCTGGATCTGATGCCTTTCCATACTAAGCTGGATCTAATGCCTTTCCATACTTAGCTGGATCTAATGCCTTTCCATACTTAGCTGGATCTAGTGTATTTTTAAAATAGGCGGCATAGGATGAAACAATCTCGATTTTCCCTCCGCTTTCCATGGTTCGCATCTCCGCTCTTCGTCGTGTGGTATAATGGTGAGCTGGTTGACCCATTTTTTGTTCAAACTATTGCCGAATCAATGGAATGTAGCAGCTGTCTAATTATCTTGTAGACTTATGGTTTGATGACGCCTTTGATATATGGAAGCTGTTAGAGTACTCTCTTTGACACTCTCGGGAATGTATCAAACTCATTGACTAAACTCTAAATTGGTTTCATGTCTATTTTAGGAGGATTTGCAGCCGTCTTGGGCATCCTTCGCTTCGTTTCTTAAAAAAGATATACCCGCGAGATTCATCACCAGGATTATAATATTGATTGGAATATGGATCTGATATTCCGAAATACCGCCATTGCTGTGTGCAGACATCTAGTGGTAGCTTCATGGTTCATTTACAAATTCACGTGCCGCGTTTATTAGTGTTCTCTTGAATTTGCAGTCACATTCCAAGTGGTAACTTGAACACTTCCTCACTCACCTTTTGGATATTAATATCGAACTCATCAGGCGTTCCTGATACAATAGATTAAACGACACTCTATATATTTTGAAACGTTATAGTTAGAATGTCAACGAATCCTAAGACGGACACACCCGTTTTCTCTTACACCAAGTCTGCCTTAAGCGACCCATGCATTCAATTCTGTAGACTCCAATGCTACTATGTATATGACAGAATACTATAAATAATGCAACTTCTTTCCTGGTTTTTCATCTCTCATCATCAAACACATTCACTCAATCTAATATACAATAAACATGAAGTTCCAATTCGCTATCTTGATTACCAGTCTTATCGCTGCTTCCACTGCTGCTCCAGTCACTGTTGAAGAAGTCCTCCAAAAGAGAACAGACCTTATCAGTGAAATTGTCAACTGTTGCATGGAACTAGTCGGTACTGTGGTTGGTAGTGGTTCCGGTGTTATTGGTAATGCTGCGGGTACAGCTATTGGTGGAATCTCTGGAAATGGTTCCGGCTCAGGTTCAGTTAGTGGTTCTACTCCTGCTCCTGCTCCTGCTCCTGCTCCTGCTCCTGCTCCTGCTCCTGCTCCTGCTCCTGCTCCTGCTCCTGCTCCTGCTCCTGCTCCTGCTCCTGCTCCTGCTCCTGAAGCACCAAGCTCAGGTAACTCTCCATCTGGTTCTGCCTCTGGCAGTGGTTCTGCCTCCGCTTCTGGTGATTCCGCTTCTGCTTCTGCTTTCGGATCTGCTTCTGTCTAATTGCATAGTTCATTATGAATTGTATTACTACTTGCTGAGATACAGTCAAGATGTTACCACTATTCATCCTTACCACTGCAAACCTTTCAGGTATTCGTTTATTGCTAATATACACTTCTCAATTTGAAACCCTGTAAAATCCTCTATAATCACTAATATTAGGCTGCCATGTTTTCATACCAGTACGACACCATGGTTTTTACACTAGTGTCATACATCTTCATAACACTATAATCCTTGAATTATCTTTCGTGAATTATTTAAGCCATGCTTTGTGATCAGCACTTTCATTAAGTATCCAGACTTGTTATACAGAGTCGGTCTATTGAGCTATGCTCATTTGATGTTGTTAATACACTCACAAATATATTATAATACATGCCTCTTCTGTGAGTGCCCTTATTCGTTGTGTTCTAATATGCGGAAGGTTGAATATGCCGTAATCTAAGTGATCACGCTCTAAACGTTGTTTTGCAATTCAAACAAACATAAAACAAGATCATACTGGTATCTTTACGCTTCTGTTGTGACTGGAAAAACACAGATTGATTGTGGCCACAGTTGGGACATTCCTTGTCTGATCTGGGTAAAGTTGGATCATTACCAATATCTTGCACTACACCAGCAGTTTCTCCAATGTTGGTCATTAATTCATGTCTGTATACCTTTGGATTTTCAGCAAGTTCAGTGTAACCACAGTTACGACATGAGTACAAGAGTCTTTGCTCGCTCTTATCCTCTTTGGGATAAAGCATATTGTTGCATTCAGCACAGAATCTAAAGGAAGCCATTGGTTGTTGTGATAATCTCTAAATTTGAAAAAAAAATGTGGTGAATAATTATGTAATCGTTGAAAAAAGATTAGTCGTGCGCAAGTGCCAATTTTTATGTTGGCTAAAATTTTTCAGCACCAACTTTTAAACATTACACCACTAAATGTCCTTGTTACGTCAGACTGTTAGACCAGCTTTGAGGCTCGTTACCAAGAGAGCTGCTCCTGTTGCCGTTCGTTTCAACTCGACTGCTCCAGTTGATCCAAAGATCTCTGCCATTGTTGACCAAATTTCAACCTTGACTCTTTTGGAAACCTCATCATTGGTCACTGAATTGAAGACCAGATTGAACATTCCAGACATTAGCTTCCCAGCTGCGGGTGCTGCTCCAGCTGCTCCAGCTGCTCCAGTTGAAGAAGAAGTTAAGGAAGTCGTGGAAGAGAAGACCATCTTCACTATTAAGTTAGAATCTTTTGATGCAAAGGCTAAGCCTAAGATTATCAAGGAAGTCAAGTCTATGTTGGGCTTGTCCTTGGTGGAATCGAAGAAGTTTGTTGAAGCTGCACCAAAGGTTTTGAAGGAAAATGTTACCAAGGAAGACGCCGATAAGATCAAGGCTGCATTGGAGGGTTTGGGTGCTAAGATTACTTTAGAATAAGCATACTTGTATATATATTAATGCGAAGAAAGAACCATTGAACTATTAAAAGATTATTTTGCATTCGTGCAATTTCTTGTAACATTCTTTTGTAGCTGTCTTGTAGTACTGCCTTGAACTGTCTTGTAATACACTATACTAACTTGAACTTTACACAATTGTTTTAACTCTGCCTTATAATACTGTCTTGTAACACTCTCTACTAGGTGGATGGATCCTTTTAAGTATGAGACTTCGGAATTTATGCTTCCATTTGAAACTTTAATGAGATAGTACTAGTGGTTGTCTCTCAAAAATGTTTGTCCAACCTATCGAGTGATCCACCAACTTTTGTATGGATGCAAATTTAATGATCCGATATCTAAGCTTATGTAATACTAACTCCAACAAACAACGCTAATTTAATCTTAACATATAATGCAGCTTGGTGGATATACTACAGGTTATTTGTCAATCTAGTTATATTTGTTTATTCAAGCTATACTCCTTACGTCTCATTTTTCCAATATTTTTAAATATTCAGACAGTTTCGATCCAAATTGTGTAACTGCTTCTGTTTTAAGGTTTTCTTCAAACTATAGAATAATCAGTTGATTCATAACTACACCGGATATGATATACGCAGTAGTGTGTTTTGGTTGGCCAGAAAGTAGACTATTAGTCTTTTATTTAAGTCTTTGAACCTCTAAAAATCCAACATGCAATTGAAAACCAGTACCAGAAATTCATAATAAAGAATTTTCACATTGAGTAATAATGAAAGGTGAAAAAGGTATATTTAATTTATATAGTAGGCTTGAAGGTTTAAAGAAGCCATATCTTCCCTTTGGCAATTTTTAAAAAAAATATCACAAAAATTTACCAAAATACGGAACCTTGAATAAAAGGAGTTGTGTAATCTTGGGGATTAAAAACAATACCAACAAGAACAATTTCATGCATTTGGCATTACAGTCTAGAGACCACGAAGAAATATTTAGTAAGATAGTTGGATTGCAGTAAATTGTAGGTGAAGTATGTAATTGGAAAATGAAAAGCCAATGTCTGGTTTTTCTATGAAGAATCGAAACTAGTTCACAATAGTGAACGCAACTATAAAGCCTCTTCTCTAAAGATACTTACTCAACCGGAAGGACAATACTCAATTTTATACGCCATGAACCAGAAACTGCCTTCAACTAATTGGATAACAATACCACAAATAACGATATCACAATCCAGTACTACTCCTTCAGCCAAGATGATATGGAGAAAATCATAATCACTATTTACTTGGAAAGACCAGAACAATTCTTCTTGGCGGTATTGACTCTAATAAAGTCTTATTGACAATAGGGAATATTGATTGACAAAGGGTAATATTGCCAATGTGATTCCTACTAAGAATTCAGTGAGTTTGTGTAACCAAGTTTTCTATGGAAGATCTTCTTTGGGGCAGACTATCAACGTGAGGAGTGGTTCCAGAATTGGCAATACTGCCACCTATTGAGCAGAAGACTAAAATAAGAAAACCCCAGTTCCGGAGGACCACTACACGTCTCTGTGGACCAAATCGAAATCTAGAATTCACTTCGACTTTGTTAATTTGAATTCAATGGTTTCAAAATTCAATGGTTTCAAAATTCAATGGTTCCAAGGAAGTCAGTACGGATAACGGATTTTGTTTGGACTTAAATATCCTTTTACAGACTATGTTGAATTTGGAGAGGTCTACAATTTTGGTGATTTCTTTTGACATGATAGTACTCCGTTTATTATACCGTCGATTTGCAAAGGCAAGATAGTACTCCGTTTATGATACCGTCGTTTTGCAAAGGAAAGATAAATTTCCTTTAGTAGCATTTAAGCTTACTAGCAAATATTATAAGGTCACAATAGACGAGTCCTGAACAAAAGGTATCCGTTATCAACAGGTTCCCCTTACAGTATAAGAATGATATCGTGTTGCTATTGTACACAACATACAGAGCAGGCTTCCAGATCGTCAATATTGAAGATTTTGTGATTAGTATATAAAAAGCAGCCACATGGAAAAGGTATGGTGTTTGTGGTTGCGCCCTAAACGTTTCATTAGGACTTCAAAAAATCTGTGAAAGGGAAGAAATGCCTAAGCATACACGAGAGAATTCTGTACCGAGTACGAGTCTGTTTATAACTTGCATTTACGAGGCAATTATATGATGGCTTATGTGTTTATGAGTGACTAGAAAGCACACCAATGGATCTCCGAAAGTGACACAATTAAACTAGGGCGACTATCTTACACAATTAATCCACAGAGTCCATTCCACAGTTCAATGTAAAATAATAACATAGCGCACCGTACCGGTAATGTAGGGTTCGTCTTATTTTAAGATATTTTTCAAATACTTGAACAAGTTTGGTTTGCGGAATGTACAAAGGATCTTTGTGCCTTAGGGCAAGATGAAAATTTCATAATTGATTTCTGCATTCCACTGTAAATGTCTTATAGATGATGTGATTATATAGGCTATAGACAAGTGTTGGTAATCATGAGATGATCATTTCTACAACACAAAGAGTCATGGATGGAATGCTTTTGTAATGTGGAATAACTTTTATGTATGATGGTCATTTAAGGGCTAAATAATCACTAGTGTGATTTTTAGTTATTGTTCCCAATGTACCGATCAGACATTAATGATACAAAGTGGGATTATTGTTAGTAAACGTGTTTATGCGATTACAACCGAGGGTTAACGGGGTATGGTTTGACCATGACGAATAGTAATTTGGGTTTCTTCACTTAACTCAGATGGCTATGACCTATTCGAGGGTGTTCCCTAGCCACTTGCAGCAAAAGATCTTGACAGACTTCCTTGATTTCAGCGTGTATGGTACTCCGATCATAGCAAAGCTCCCAAGGGAACTACAGCTGAAAATTGTCGATTACCTTTCATACGATGAGCTAAACAAGCTTCTTGATTTACCGTCTATCGGTCAACAAATAGTACTTGACAAGTACTTTTCAAACATCACAGTATTAAAGCATTATCTGGCAAACCTATCCAATATAGTCTTGAGTGAGAAGAATGACTCCAAAGAGTTCTCATTTGGAACTCTTGGTTTCATACACTTTCTACAAAAGTATCCAGATTTCACACCAAAAAGAGTGGTGTTCAAACTGCTTACAGGTTTATTGAGACTCCATGAGAGGTTTCCTGAGTTATGTGGTTCCACCGATGTGGAGTTGAGTATTCCAATAGAGGAACTCTCTATTCAAATGCTTTCCACTATTTCTCATACAATCACAGTACGGTTGAAAGTTGGCCATGCTTCCCGTATACCTACAGGGTTGAAATCATTGCATCACAACTTCTATTACAGTATCCATTCCATCGGTTGGAGCTCCAGATTCTCTGCCTTTAAGAACATCACCGAAGTCACAGGTGATGTGTTAAGTAATGAAGAGTTCAAGCAACTCCCAAAGAGTCTCGAGAAAATAGATGTATCCTTAGAAAGATGTGGCAATTACGTCTTTGATTTCCCTAATCTAAAACACTTGAGTGTATCCTCAAGTACATATGGGGCCAAACCAACGTGTGATATTTCTACCTTAAGCAATTTGGAATATTTGTACTTTGAAAACCATCAATGCAAATCCCTCGAGTCGATCAAACTCCCCACCAGTATCAAAAGACTCGGGCTCAATTGCAAGCTCAAGAGTCTTAACCTTTATGATTTGACTTCATTAAGAGAACTAGATTTGACAGATCTTAAAATTAAGTTTTTGATTACAATTCCAAGGAACGTTAGAGTATTGCGTCTCACCAAATGCACTGAGTTGATCAACATTTGTATTCCAGATTCCGGAATACGTAAATTGAGTTTGAAGGGCTGCACAAAGATTAGCAAATTAGAATTACCAAATTGTCTCAATCGAATTAGACTTGAAGAGATGCTGACAGAAATCTTCCGGAATGAGTATCCTCCAAGATTGACCGAGTTGATCTTGAATTTCTGCATTGTGATTGGAAGATTACCAGATGAACTCGATTTACTTTGCATTACCGACTGTGAGATGTATTCTGAATTATGCACCCGAGTTGAAACTGTTGTTTTGGGAGATGTGGAAATGAAAGTTCCATTTAATCCACCAACTAGTATTAAGCATTTGGAATGTATGAATACCAAGCTTCCAGCAGATCTATCTTCCAGCATATCATTAAAAACACTCAAATATGACCAACGTACCGTTTCAAAGCTTCCACCCAACTTGGAGTCATACACCAACAAAGGTGTTCGGAACATCGACATACTACCAAGCGAGTGGCCAGTGAATTTACGCAACGTCTTCATTGGGTCGTATGGCTACACAGACCTCTCGAAATTGCCAACAAGCATGTGCACCTTTGTTGGTAGACTCAATATAGATCGGGATTTTACAAGTTTCAACAATTTGGTAGACTTGACAATAACCAATGAAATGAGTACAATCAATTGGGACATTTTGCCAGCTTCCTTAAAGAGACTCCGTATTACAAAGAGTCTGTCAAGAGCGTTCTGCGGAGATCTCTCCAAATTGTCTTCATTAGAGAAGTTGGACGTCTCCTCTAATAGCCTTGGACAGTACCTTGCACATACACCACTAGTCTTGCCATTTTCGTTAGTGTCTTTAAATTTATCAAGTAATGAAATCCATACGTTGGCTGGTATACAAGTTTCCAATTTGATAGCCATCAATCTAGATTTTAATGATTTACTTCCTGATACTATTCTAAAATTATGCCAGGAACTTAAACATGTTCAGTATATGATAACATGTAATAAGTTTGTGAACTGCAGTTTCGAGATGGATGTATTTTTACAGCCTTACATCGACTCGAATCGATTGATCATCCGTTCTTTTTAATCTTTCACTCAATGCTATGTGATCTGTTCTTATTGAGTTTAGTAGTGTATAATTCATTCGTTATGAGTTTAGTATCTTTCTTTCTTTTTAGTATCATCCGTTCTTTAAGTATCATGCGTTCTTTGGATTTAGTGTCATCCGCTCTCTTCAACCTTGCACAGCATAGTAAGTGGAGTAGAATGGTATGAACACATGGAATGTGTCATGAAAACAAGAACTACCAGTCTTGAATAAACCATGTAAAGAAACGAAATCAATGACTTTAATATATTTCTTATTATCTCTAAATTTGGAAAATACACTCTACTGTTTGGAAAATAAACTCTACTGTTTGGAAAGCGAAGCTCTAAAAAGCTGATGGCGATCGAAATAGCCAAGTTAACAAGTAAACGATAAAGATCCATCTGCATTATCAAGAATGCATGTAAAATCAAATTTTGCAAATAAATGTCACTAAATACGCTTCCAAGAGAAATAAAATCGAAGATAGCAGATTACCTTAGTCCCAATGACTTGGATAAGCTCTTGTATGGTTCTATTGACGGGCAGGAATTGGTTCTTGAAAAGTTCTTCAGCGATATCACCGTGAGTTACCTTCCGTACTTACTGGTGATGGAAATGCAAGAGAGATATACCAAAGACGGTGCGACATTCGACTTTCTAGGGCTCATTCAATTCTTGGAGAAATACCATAGGCATGTACCCAAACGAATTGTGTTTATGCTGATGCAAGGATTGCTCCGGCTCCATGAAAGATTCCCCCAAGTGTTGGGACAAACGAGGATTGAGTTGAAAATCAATTGTGAGGATTTTGATATTGAAAGAGTCAAGATATTGCCATACAAGCTACTGATTCTTCTTTACGTCGGAACTGAGTTTGATGACATTCTGGAACAGCTTCCACGGCATACAGTCTCCTACAGTTTACGATCGGTGAGTAGCCAAAGAGCATTATTGGCTTTGGAGAATGTAATTGAAATATTGGATGGAGCAATGTATTTTGATCAATTCAAAAAGTTCAAAAGCACCGTAGAGCACATGGAGTTGTCTATTTCTCTGCTGAGGGAATTTGTCTTTGATTTCCCAAATTTAAAAAGCGTGATAATTAGTGCTGTTTCGTACACTGCCAAACCAACATTTGATTTCTCCTTATTGAGGAATTTGGATAGTTTGTATTTCAGCAATACCAATTTGAAATCGACGAGGGAAATTCATCTCCCCACGAACCTAAAGCTATTGACGTTATCATGTGATGTCAATAACCTTGATCTCACCAATTTGACTCAATTGAGGGAATTCAAATGTAGCAGTGCTAGAGTCGAGTTCTTGAATCATCAAATGCTCCCACCCAGTTTGCGGAAATTAGAGTTGACTGAATGTAAGGCTCTTAAACGAGTGCAACTTGATGAACTGGATGTAACCAATATGTCTATTAATATGTGCAATAGCATAACATCCGTTATATTACCACCAAGATTGGGTTCTTTGAGATACCAAGGTAACCTGTGCAAAGTGTTGGAGAACAAGTACCCACCATTATTATCCAATCTTAGTTTTAGATGCACCAAAGTTGTCGGAGAATTACCCAAGAAGATACAGTGCTTATCAATGGAATGGTGTGAATTGAAAAGTAGATTACCCCAAGAGATAGGGTCGATCTCAATGGAGGGCATAAAATCTACAGGACCGATCGAATTACCAAAGACTCTCATAAAGTTAATATGCTTAGACACAATGGTGGAAGCTGTTAGTAGTTTACCATTATTGAAATTTTTAGAATCGGAAAGCTACGAGCCCTTACCAAAACAGTTGATCTCATACAGAAACCGAAAGGCTTATAATTTTCGCGTACGTGGGAGTGCAATAGGGATGAATGTGAGTGAATTGCCATCTGGATTGATATTTTATGAAGGGGATCTTTTCATGGATGCACCTTTAAAATGCACAAATTTACAGCAATTGGAATTGCATAGTAATATTGAGGGAATTGATTGGGATATATTTCCAAGGCTGCTCAAAAAGCTCATGATAGTTGGGGGCACGGTGAAGTCATTTAAAGGTGACTTGATGCAATTGGATAAGCTCGAGACATTGAATCTCGAATCCAATCACCTTGGAGAGATACTCCAAACCCATGAACTCACATTTCCTGTATCATTAGACAATTTGACATTGCAGGATAATGATATCAGTGAAATAGCAGGATTACATTTTAGTAGTAGTGTATCTATTAATCTCAGAATGAACCGGAACCTCAAGGCAGAGAGTATATTGAGATTATGCGAGGGATTGGAGGGTTATCAGAGTACTGTAATTTGTTTCAATATGTCCAAGAGTGAATCTAGTGATGAGCGGTTAACAAAGTATATCGAGGATTATCGGTTGATTGTTGGTTCTCATTGATAGATTAAAAATAATATTTCATATCGTTCATTTTAATTTTAAAATTTACTCAGGTTATTAGTTTTCGATTTACTCAATAGTTTTCAGTTTAATCTTGCAATTTACTCGGGTTATTAGTTTTATATTTACTCGGGTTATTAGTTTTATATTTACTCGGGTTATTAGTTTTATATTTACTCGGGTTATTAGTTTTATATTTACTCGGGTTATTAGTTTTATATTTACTCGGGTTATTAGTTTTATATTTACTCGGGTTATTAGTTTTATATTTACTCGGGTTATTAGTTTTATATTTACTCGGGTTATTAGTTTTATATTTACTCAATAGTTTAATTTTGCAATTTACTCAGGTTATTAGTATTCGATTTACTCAATAGTTTTCAGTTTAACCTTGCAATTTAGTTTACAATAGATCTAGTCTAATTGATTTGTTAATAGTTATGGTTCCAATATCAAGAAGTCTTACTATTAGGATGGGTATGTTGCGCATGTGTATCTCTATATTTCATCATTCCTCATCCCACAAAGCCGAGAAGAAGTGCCATACATTGTAAATGATTTCTGTGTTGGTGCAATATTATATAATTTTCAATTTTCACAGTACATTTGTTAGATTAACAGTACAATTGTTACACACTTAGTATTGTTCCTCTGTTTGCACCCACCAGGGTTGAAAAAAAACTGATAAGCAATTGGTGCAAATAAACCAAATAACCCCAAAGGTCTAAAGGGTCCACCCCCCAAAGGACCAAAGGACTCAAAATGTGAGACTACCCCACAATAAAATGTATCAAACACTGCAGTAATTGCCCCAATGCCGACTGGTGGGAGAGCCAGAATTAGGCGCGCTGCGCAAATGGTAAGACGGGGAACGAGTTTCTGAAATATTGTGGCTGGACGGAAAAGTATAAAAAGAGTGATTACCCCAATTCTTTATGCTTAGCAGGGGCCACAAATTTGTACGAACCCTAACTACCCGAATGTCAAGATTGGAGTATACGTTACTAGCAGACGATAGTGTGATTGAGAAACCTGTGACTGATGACCGTTTGTACAGGTTTGTGAAGCTCGAGTCCAATGACTTGCACGCTCTTGTTATCAGCGACCCGAACGCAGACAAGTCAGCAGCTGCTTTGGATGTGAACACTGGAGCCTTCACGGATAACAAGTATAGGATTCCCGGTTTGGCACATTTCTGTGAGCACTTGCTCTTTATGGGTACTGAAAAGTACCCCTCTGAGAATGACTATATGGAGTATCTCTCGCAGCACCTGGGTTCTTCCAACGCGTACACTTCACAGGAACACACCAATTACTACTTCCAGGTGCACTCTGACTCCTTAGAGGGTGCTCTTGACCGGTTCTCACAGTTCTTTGTTAGTCCCTTGTTCAGCCTGCTGGGTAAAGACCGTGAAATCAATGCCGTCGACTCTGAAAACAAAAAGAACTTGCAACAGGATATGTGGAGGGGATTTCAGTTGGACAAATCTACTTCAAACCCAAATCATCCTTACAATTCCTTTTCCACAGGTAATTACGAAACGTTGCACGTGCAGCCTTTGGCAGAGAACCGTGACGTTCGTGAAGTGCTTCTTGACTTTTACAAAAATCATTACTCCCTGAATATCATGAATTTAGTCATCTTGGGTAAAGAGGATTTGGACACTTTGACCACTTGGGCAGTGGACAAGTTCTCAAACGTTCCAAACTCAAACTTGCCCAGAAACGTGTATGAGCAACCAGTGTACTCCGAAAATGAATTGTCTACCGTTATCCAGCAAAAGACAATCAAGGACACCTTCAAACTCGACTTGAACTTTTTGATTCCTTTCGATTTAGACCCTTACTGGGCTTCTAAACCTCTTGCTTACTTCACCCACTTGCTTGGACACGAATCAAAGGGCTCCGTCTTGGACGAATTGAAAAAAAGAGGTTGGGCTAATGGTATCAGCGCAAGTCACTTTCTGTTATGCAAGGGTACTTACTTTTTCTCCACTGAAGTCACCCTCACTCCTGAAGGGTTGTCCCATTGGGAAGATGTCGTGGTATTGGTGTTCCAGTATATCAAATTGGTGAATTCGGTCGGACCCCAAGAGTGGATCTGGAAGGAAACTAGTGATATGTCCAAACTCAACTTCAAGTTTGCCCAGAAATCACAACCTTCGTCTACAGTGTCTAACTTGAGTTCCTCTCTTCACTCATTGGTGGCTCTGCAACTGACAGAATATGCTATCCCTCCAGCATACATTCTCAGCAGCACCATCAAAAGAGAATTCAACCCGGATATCATTAAAAAGCTTGGTGATTATTTGACCTTGGATAACCTTAGAGTTACCTTGATGTCCAGTACATTGGAAAACCTACCAAAAAAGGAAAAGTGGTACGGAACAGAGTACGACTTCCAGCCAATCCTGGACGATTTGGCACAAAGAATTAAGGGTGCTCAATTGAACCCAAGCTTTGAGTTGCCTGTACCAAACAAGTTTATCCCAGAGAACTTGAATGTCTACTCAAGTAAATCTGAAAAGCCATTGTTACACCCCTACTTGATTAAGGACTCTGACAGATTGGAATTATGGTTCAAACAAGATGATCAATTCCAAGTTCCAAAGGGTACTATCAATCTTTTGCTCTATCTTTCGGGATTAAACAAGGATGCCAAATCATCAGCAATGTCTTCCTTGGCTATGGAAGTGTTACAAGATGATTTGGTTGAAACCACTTACTACGCTTCTTTGGTTGGATTACAAGCTAGATTGTCTTCATCAAGAGATGCATTTGGCGTCAAGGTTAGTGGCTACAATGATAAGGTTCCAGAATTGTTACATAGTGTCTTGGACAGATTTAGAACATTCAGGCCTTCAAGGGAAAGATTCGAGGACTTGAAGTTCAAGTTGATTCAAGAATACAAAAACTTTGGTTTCTCAGTACCATACGAACAGATTGGGCTGCACAGCGCAATTTTAGTTAACGAAAGAAACTATCTCTTCGATGATAAACGCTCGGCTTTGGAAAACGTTACTTTTGATGACTTTTATTCTTTTGTCACCAAAGAGATTTGGAATGGTGGCGTGTTTATAACTGGGCTGATCACCGGCAATTTTGATATCGGTAAAGCCAGAGAGATTCAAAAGATTCTTGAAAAGTTTTCCCTGTACTATGAAGTGAATGCAGAAAAGAAGTTCAAGCATCGCAACTACGTGTTGCTGCCAGGTGAGAATTCCCACTATGAACTTGCTGTGGAGGATGCTGATAACGTGAACTCGTGTATTGATTACTATGTTGAAGTTAGCCCTAATCAGAATGACCCCAGAATGAGAGTACTTATCGACTTGACTACAACCATTATACGTGAGAAGATGTTCAACCAATTGAGAACAAAGGAACAATTGGGATATGTTGTTTTCACACAATCCAAGATGGGGAGATCGTCAATGGGTATCAGAGTTGTTGTTCAATCCACAAGAAGCACTGAATATTTGCAATATAGAATCAATTCTTGTTTGGAGAACTTGGGTAAATCTTTCAGCAATGAACTCACCGATGAACAATTCAAAAATTACAAACAGTCTTTCCAAGCAGCTAAGTTGCAAAAGATGAAACAATTGAAAGAAGAGTCCGGCTGGTTTATCAAGCAAATTGGTGACTTGTACTATGATTTCGAATCCAAACAAAGAATGGTTGCGATTTCAGAACTGATCACAAAGGAAGATTTTGCTGCTTTCTTCAATGATTATATTGTAAAGACAGATAAGTCAGCAAGACTCTCTCTCCATTTGAAATCTCAAAATGCCCCAGCTCCAACCCGAAAGATCTTGATTGATAGCGCAATTACTGGCTTATTTTACCGTGAAAACATATCGTTTGTTTCGGACAAATTGGACAAGATTATTGCTGGGAATGTAGATGACGTCCCCGCGTTGGCAAAGATCGTGGCGGCTTTGGTCAAGGAAGATAACCAGCTTGATTCCGATATCGAATCAAGATTACAAAAGGTAATCGATGAAGGGCTTATACATGAATATCCCCAAGGTACCATTCAAGGCACCGTTTATAAGGCTTATGACAAGTTCAGACAAGATCATGTCTTGGGTCCCGAGCCAGCTCCAGTTAAGGATTTGAAGGAGTACGTCTATCCATTTGACCAATTCCATATTTAGAGATCATTGTGATCATGATGTATTTAATATTAGAACAGTTAGACTATGGATTGACGATGTAAGCATGAGTGAATTTTATTTCAGACTGTTTATTTCTCTTGCCAACTTGTTTATGAGAGTATGCAGGCACTATGAGACTAATATATCAAACAGTAGACAGTTCAGCTTGTACAATTATCATTCGCTGCGAACGGTAGTGTACAAAAACCTAAAGTACGGGAAAGTTAAGCAACTAAATGGTAATATTTAATGAAATCGCGAGCTAACAAGCAGTAAGTTGATCTAGATATATTTGCAGAACATTCAATCACTTAGAAATTACAATCACCATCGGTAATGAGACTCCTTATATAATAAGAATATCATATATAATAAGAATATCATATATAATAAGAATATCATATATAATAAGAATATCATATATAATAAGAATACCATATACTGAGAATGCCATATTGAGAATACCCTATAATGGAATATTTTAAACAGCAATGAGTAGGTTCATAAAGAAGTCAAAGATTACCAACAGTGATAGCGGTTTGGAACCCCCCGGTACCAACTGTAGCAATAAAATGTGGTGGGTGATTGGTACAATAACATTAGATAACCACGTGATATAAAATATAACAACATGACACTTAATCTAAGCAAGGTGAGTAGCACGTACTTTGACAAGATGTTCCCCACGCCAGTTGGGGAACATAAGTCGAAGGTATTACTTGTGGATAAACACACGACTCCGATCATCTCACTCAGCTACTCGCAATCGCAATTGCTTTCGAACGATATCATTTTGGTTGAGTTGATTGAGAACTACCAAACACTCAATGTCATGAAACACTTGGATTGTATTGTATACATCAAGCCCACCCGTGAATCGGTGCAATATTTGCAGAACGAGCTCACGGACCCTCATTTCGCCACGTACAAGGTCTATTTGAACAACATGATCAACAAGCCGCAATTGGAGAAGTTAGCAGAGGCAGACGACTTTGAAGCAATCAGCAGTGTTGTTGAGATATTTCAAGACTACTTGATTCTCAACGACAACTTGTTTAATTTGAGTAAATTGGGTGGCGAAACCGTTGAAGAAGGTGGCAGTATTATCAGTTTGTTGCTATCTGTGAAGAAATGTCCGGTTATCAAGTATGAGAGTGGATCTTCAGACGTTAAGAGATTGGCTCTGGAGATCTTGTACAACATCAATATCAATTCGAACAATAATCTTTTTGATGATTTGAATAAGCTGGATTCTGCTCCAATTTTGTTGTTACTTGACCGTAACAGCGACCCAATCACTCCGTTGATGACGCCATGGACCTACCAGTCAATGATCCACGAGTTCATTGGTATAAAAAAGAATATCGCCGAGTTGGTGACAGACCAAGGATCGGAACAAATCGTTCTTTCAGACACCCTGGATAAGTTCTTCAAGGAATCTATGTACTTGAATTATGGAGACTTGACGGAAAACTTCCAAAAGCACGTTGAGAAATACAAAAAGCAGACAAAGCAGTCCTCATTAGAAAACCTCAAAATCCAAAACTTGGTAGAGTTGAAGAAGATTCTCACCAAGTTCCCTGAGTTCAAAAAGTTGTCCAACAATATTCTCAAGCATTTGAATTTGATCAGCGAGCTCGACAAGTCCATCCTGAGTCTGGATTTATGGACAACTGGCGAGTTGGAGCAATCAATTGTTTGTGATTTGGATACGCAATCAAACCTCAATCTCAAGTTGATCGAGGTGTTGGACGATATAAAGATTCCACTTAAAAGCAAACTCAAGTTGATTTTGCTTTACAGTGTCAAGTTTCCCTCTGCTAGAGAAGTGCCCATGTATGTGGATAAATTGAACAACCCTCAGTTGACGTCCCCTTCGCCAACCTTGCTGCAGCTTGATTTAATCAAAAAGTTTTCTAAAATGTACAAGAATGTGAACTTGTTCCAGCATGCAAACTCATCTTCTTCCAATGACTTCAGTAAGGATAATTCACCAAACAACTTTGGTAGTTTGTTCAACAAGGATAAGATCAACTCCTTGTTCAATTTGAACAACCAATCGGAAACGAAAAATGATAATGTCTACTTACAATATACCCCACGGTTGGAATCTATTTTATTGCAGCTTATAAACGGCCAAGAGCTCAACTTCCAAGAAATGATACCTGATGTTGTTTCTACACAATACGGCAAGATCGGTGTTACCGAACCAGTACAAGATATCATTGTGTATATTAAGGGTGGTGTAACCTACGAAGAAGCTCGTTTGGTTCACGAGATAAATTTGAAGTACCCAAAGGTGAATTTAATTATTGGAGGTGATGAAATGATTAACGGGGACATGTTTTTAGAAAAGTTGTATGATGGTGTTCATGATGCGCCAGTGAATTCTTTAGGTCAGGACCGTTCACAGTTGCGTGATTTATTACAATGAGCAACCGATGCTTCAGATTGGGCAAGTACTCAGTTACAGTTCAGAACTGAATGAAATGCTCGGTTCCTCTAGTTTATGCTGAAGATACAAAGGTAATAGGATTATGCAATGAATAGAATATTAAGGATTGGATTATGTAAGAGGTTCATTGGTTCATGCAATGGGGATCATTGAAGACCTAAGAAAACCTAAAGGATCAACAAAGTTTAACAAAAACTAGGATCCACGGTAACCAAAATTAATAGAGATGAAGAATAAGAGATAAAGATGGAAGGTTCAAAGAGAGATGCGTGTAATTGAAGGAGAAGAGAAGGGAAGAAGAGATAAACATACACTATCAAATGACGAATCATCATGCCTTAATCTCAAAACTTATACAATCTAATATACAACACATACAATACTCAAGGAGCATACTTTCCAAACTTTTGTTCCCAGTCAAGAATCCGTTCAGTTAGGGATTCCATCAACTTCAAGTTTTCATTATAATCCTCGAGTAGTTTAACATCTTCACCGTTCAGCAGTTCCTTGAAGTTGAACAATTCCAATTTGACCAACTTTTCTTCTTCTAGCTCGATGTGCAGGCGGCCCAACCATTCAAGAATTGCTCCCGTACGTTTTCTCAACTCATATATGGTAGATTTCTCACTGACATACCGAGGTCTCAGAGGTTGTACTATAAGTTGTTCCTTTGTGAGCGGAGGTTCGCTTGCTGGGGACGGGTTTTTCTTTTTGGAAGCCTTTGCAGTTCTACCCCTTGGTTTCGATTTCTTTTGTTCCTTTTGTTCCTTTTCTTCTATTTCGTCGTTGGAGCGGTCGGTTTCCTCCACCTTTTGCTTTTTAACAACTTCTTCGGGTTCTTCCGTTTTCAGTTTCCGTTTAGGCTGTGGGGTCTCACGAGGAGAAGAATGCTGTGGCTGAGCCGATTTTGGAGACTCTTGGTGTTGGTCATCTTGTTTTTGCTGTTGTTTGAGTTTTCTGGGGTCCTCGTGGACTTGATCATCCTCGTCTTCTTCTTCCTTTATATTCGAGTCATCATTGTCATGATCTTGCAGGTCCTTGTCCTCGAGTTGGATTCCCGATTCACGTGCACTCTCTCGAAGAGCCTTTTGAAGCTGTTCATCATAGTCGTAATGTCTTCTCTCCTTCCTCACTGGTTTATCTGCCACTGGTGTTGTGCGTTTCCTTGATCTCCCCAACTTGCTTGATTCTGAAGGTGAGGCAGCCTTGCCCGGTGTTAGCAGTTGTCCAGCAGCCAACTGTTCCATAGTGACGCGCTTTCTCTTGTCGTTCACAGGCTTATAAAGTGTTCTTATTATATCGTTGTTCTCGTAGATCAACACGTGTAACTCACCCTTACAGAGCTCGCACCAGTACTTGTCCGGCACCTCGTCATTCGTGAATAATCCAACACAGTATCCATGCTGCCATACAGAGCACTTGTCACACTGAATGAAAAGCCCTTGATCAATCTTAATATGGTACTCTTTGTTTAAAAGCTCCAGCAATTGTGGTACTACTTGGCTGGCACTGAGTTCATCATTGAGACAAACACACCGGGTAACTTCCTGGTCATCTTCTTCATCTTCATCGTCCCCTTGTACTTCTTCTTCTTCTTCCACATCTTCCTCGTTGGGGTCCGCCTCAAAGGTCGGCTTTGATGGTTCGTCGGCATACGAATTGTACGCCCGTCTTCCTGAACGACGTGACATGCTTTGCTTTGACATTTTGTTTTGTGATTTTTCCCTTATTTCAAGAGTCACGTGTGATATATCCCGTATCTCACTCACTCACTCCCATCTTTTCAAAAACTACATCTTTCTTTCGGACATCACTTATTGTCAATTTTCTTGAACACTTGTGGTGGAGAATTCAAAGATCCATTTGTAGCGATTTCCAAAGGGGCATTCGTGATATCTTTCAAGGATTTCTAGTGAAGATTCGTTGATTAATGCAGGTATTTGTAGATTAATACAAATAAAATCAAAGATATTACAAACACAAACAAAGATGATACAAAGATCCGTTTAAAGCCATAAGATACTTCAGAGGTCAATGATCGTGCTTAACAGATCAACCCCTCTTTGAGCTACCCCACATGCTATCTTAACGTTTCCAGTGATTATACTTGCCCAAAATGTTTCTTTACGTTGCATCAACCCATGCTTCAAATTTGCGGGGACCAACCTTCCAACCTGATTAAGCTTTCGAAAAGATGATTAATAATTCTATGCTCTTAATACATCTTATAAATTAATAATACCCACTTTTGGTGATTCCATTACTAAGATCAAAGCGTGCGCAGTAATTTCATTTTGCTTCTCTCATTATTACTATCTTTGGTAATTAACCTAGCACATGGATATGTTAAGGTGTTTATCTGCCTAGTTTCAATCTATATTTTTATCACTTTTGTAACTATTATTTCACCTAATTCAACCTTTCACTCGTCAATACACCACTCTACTCGTCAACCATTTTACTGGCATTTATTTGAATTGTCGTCAGCCATCTTGCGGGCATCAATATTAATTATACTCTTCATCTAACATAATTAACTCAATTCTACTCTTCATTTAACATAATACTCATTTAACTTAATTCTACTCTTCATTCAACTAAATTCTACTCTTCATCTAACTTACCTTTACTGACTCCTAAATAATATATCGCTAATTTTTCAAGTGCAAACTTCCATTTCTGTCGTATAACCCTCTGCATCTAACATATGGGTCGAGGGCAATATTGATGTTACTCAACTGGATGCAAAGATCAATCTTGTCCTGCAAGTAATTGTCACTAACCATTGGACTAGAAGATTCAATCCACTTGATAGTAGTATCCAAGTAACGCATGTGCAATTCGTCACGAGCAGTACAAAGTTCACGGAACTTTGCATCCTTTTTCTTTGGAGGTTTTGCATCCAGGATCTTAGGAGGAATGTACTTCAGATCGGCACCAGCCAGACCACCCATATACTTTGGAATGTATTTGGCATCGATGAAAACATTCAATTCCTTAAAGTCCTTTGTGAAATGAATTTTTGAGGCCACAACAGGGTCCAACCAATTCTTAATAATGTTCCACACAGTTGAAAAGATCCATGGGGCGTTGAAAATCAACACAGCACCAAGACATTCTGGATATTGAGCTTCAAAAACGTCAGCCAAAAACTTGATACCTTGGTAATCTGCATTCTTCAAGGAAAATCCACTCAAGTCGAAAACGACTGAGCACTGATCAACACTTTCGGAAACTTCTCTTAAAAAGAGTCTTGTCAGCTCGATACAATTAACAGCAAATCTCTGAGTTGCAGGTAATGGAGATTCTGCTGCTGTGTGCTTGCCTGCAAGGAAAAAGAACAATGGGTTCTTGTTTTTGTCTTCGCCAGCCACCCAAGCCTTCTCCTTAGAGAAGTTTCCGACAAATTCTGGGTCTGACTTCTTAAGGTATGGAACGGCGTCACCTTCCCTGATCCATTGATTGACAGGCATAACACTTGCTCTCCAGTCAAGGGCTTTCAAAATCATATCCAAGGCGTTTTCTGAATTCCACTTACGGGCACGGACAAAACGCAAAACGAGATTATCAACCAAGTCATTCTTGGACCAAAAGAGACTCTGTTCGTGCAACTTGGCTGGATCAAACTTGGAGCTGTTAGCGGTAACATTTGAGAGTTTATGCACCTTGTGTGATACCGAGCTTTTACCCGAGTAATGGCCATTTGATGCGCCATTCTGTTTGCTGTGCCCATTCGGAATGAAATCGGCGGGTTCCGTGAGGGTGGTGGATGCAGTGACAAAGGTGTCAATTGATTCAGTATCGCTGTAGTCATCCTCATCGTCCGAAAAGCAGTCATAGGCCTTGAGGGACAGCATGTGATAGTGTTCACTGTAAATATATCTAGTGTACTCTGTAGGTTTAAGTACAGGGGAGTATCTTTCCAGAGACGATTGAGTCTGGATGTGCACCATACGCTTCGAGTCTGGAGGAGCAGTAAGCGTGTGTTGCGGACCTGCAGAAGACCCTGAAGCTGAATTGCTAGCTGCAGCCAGCTTCTTTCCGAAAAAACCACGCTTGCTTTTAGTTGAAGCACCAGTCTTGGTAGACGTGCCGGACCCAACACTGTTACGCGTCGCACTTCTGCTCAAGTACCCAACAGATGGCGCATTGGCAGACGGGTCAAAGTGCACAGTGGTGGTGGATGGAATGTAACACGAATGGTACTTCAATTCATCATCCGGAATATTAATCTTATACCCCCAGTATCTAAGCATGTATGCTGTAGTCTGCTTCAAAATGATCTCTTGCTCGGCATTGATTGATTGGATACGCCCAGGACGCCACTTAATCTGTTCTCTTGCTGGCATCCTATATAAATATTGAAAATTAGCGATTTTCTAATCTTTTAACGAAATTCCTCCTCTATATATATCTTACAAGAAAACCCGAAAAAAAAAATAGAGAGAGAGAAAAAAAAGTGGGGACTAAAGTGGTATTTGGAGATTGCCATTTCAGGTGGGTATTGTAATAGAGGTTGTTATTAACGTGACGATGAGGTGATATATACGTAGCCCAAACAACACAGTCAAGCGCCTTCATTTGCCATAGCAAAACTCCCACCTTCGTTGCCTTCTCCTTCACATACTATTTCAGAATAAAATGGCCAACAAACTTATCTACGTCACATGTAAACCCTGTATTTGTCCCCACTTTAACATTTATCTCACGCATACCTTGTCCTCCGCAATCTTGTCAAAATATGTTTTTCAGCAGCAAGTATGAAATTACCCAATCGGGAACTCCTATACCCCAGCCTTTATAAGAATGTGGAGACTTAAGCTACTTCGATAGAAGAACCCGGGAAAGAGGGTTTCACCTGTCAAACATATGTTTTAATAGTTTTGGTTCCATTGATTGTTTGTGTTCATTGGCTCCTTGGCTTTTGGCTTTTTTAGGCTTTTTTGTCTCTTTGGATCATTTGCTTTGTAATTTATCTTGCTTTTGTATCTTTTGAGTGTTTTTCATATGCTTTTACTGGAGGTTGGGGATCTGGGATTTTGTATCATTGGTTTGATATAGGGGTGAGCTTATTTTTTGTTTCAGTTCAACAGGCTTGGAACTGGATTATGTCTTTGCTTTGGATGTTTCCTTCTCGTTAATTCGTCAGTGTCGGCAGCGGAGTTTGTGTAATTGATTTATGGAACTCTCTATAAATATCTTTGGTTTTGCACACAAGTAATCTAACCATAAATTTTCCGTTACGTACATCTCCTTGCGTATAACGCCCGCCTCGTACTCCCTCTACAAAGATTCTAATTGTAATCCCCAAAAGCTCTCCTCAATTCTAACTGTATCTCCAAAAGGTCTCCTCAATTCTAATTGTATCTCCAAAAGCTCTCCTCAATTCTAATTGTATCTCCAAAAGCTCTCCTCAATTCTAATTGTATCTCCGAAAACTCTCCTCAATTCTTATCTGTCGTTATCTCTTCTGGTGTATTTTACAATTACATGCTTTCAGATGACCGTGGCTGCGTTCCTTTTGATATTTCAAAACAATAAACATTCTCATGTACAGCCCCTATTTCCGGCGGTTGATGATCATTAGAAATACACACAATAATAACGTTTTTCGTTGATTATACAGTTGAGATTCAATCTCAGCAAAGACATGTATCAATCAATGGTTTCGTGGTCTAGTCGGTTATGGCATCTGCTTAACACGCAGAACGTCCCCAGTTCGATCCTGGGCGAAATCAGTTTTTTGCACTATATAGAGTGGGGTTCTCCAACAAGAGTATAATTTACAAATTCCCTGCTGTAATCAAAATAGCTATTGTCACGGAAATCTCTAGTATAGCCAGAAACTCTAGTGTTCTAAAAATCTCCACTGTAATTTAATGTCTAGTGGAATATAGTCGTTGTAAACAATAAGAACCCTAATAAAATTAAGATAATAAAAACCTACAATAAAGAAACCGAATGAAAAAAGACAATAGAGCACCATAATTAAAGGTACTATAGATAATAGAAGGATATTGTTTAGGTTTAGATAATAAGCAAATAGCTGGTTCCAAATGTCATGCATACACTAAACAAAACTGCAGCTTATTCTTTAAGTTGATGAAACTAGCTACAAAACACTGGAAATAAAAAAAGTATAAACTCTGTAAACAAAAGAACTATAAAACTGTATGTCTGGATACAAAACAAAATACATGAAACTCAAGCCTATAAATATCGAACCTCAACCTGGATACTAAAACTGAAAACTCATGAGTAAAATTGGAAAAACGTATACAAGGTAGTACTATACTCAAAGATTAAAAACTATTTATCACACTAAACCTCAAAACTAATTCTAAACCTCATAACCAGTACTAAACATAACTAAAATAGTTTTAATTTAGGTTTATTCGTAACTAGTACTAAACCTAAATTAAAACTAAACTAAACCTAAAACCAAACCCAATTTAAAACTACTCCACTAAAACTAAAACTACTCCACTAAAACTAAAACTAAATCCAAAACTGCTCATCCAAAACTAAATCCAAAACTACTCATAAACTAAAATTAAACTGTGGATTTAAGGGATAGTAACACACTTAGTCATGTCTAATTCTACATAAATAATGAAAACTACGTTTACAGCTCACTAGCAGACGTTGCAAGATTAGAAAAATCAAGGGTATACCAATCCATATCATCTACATCATATATAACAGCATTGGCTGCAATCAAACTAACATTTCTTCGATTTTAACCTTCTTGATCATTTCAATGTTTCTTCTGATAACCTCATTTCCCTTCTTTTTGATATCCTGGCCAACAGTTCCGTAAACACTGCAAGTTGAGATGAGTTTTACAAATGATTGAAGCAACATGGTGGTTCGGTTTCAATACTATTTGGAAATTGAGTACCTTTATATACAGTAATGGTGAAGAATTTTTACATAGTGCTCGCTTCCTCTTATCACGATTTTTGTATTGTAGCATCTTCGCAGTGATAAGATTTCTATGGATACTCGGTACAAATGAAGCATCAATTGAAGACGTGGATATATTTCATGACAGACTAATTCCAAATATCCACGCTTCAAATCAACTGAAGAAAAAGGTTGAATATTGATCAACATGATAAGTCTTTGGACAGCAAACACCTTAAGAAGTTTCCAATGAAGAATTGATTGGAAAGCTAATCTTGGCGATTTTACAAACGTCAAAGTCAAGTAATCAGGATTCATTCTAGCTATACATATTATACAGTGACGTTTTATCTTCTTCTTCTGCTTGGTTGCAATATACGACGTCCGTATGGTGGCGTACCAGCACTGCTAAATCCAGGGTTCATACCTCCCTGAGGAGTAGCCCCAAATACACTAGCAGGATTAGGTGTGCCTTCTCTCGAACCTGTGAAGTTGAAAGATTGGTTAACTTGGCCAAAAGAGTTGTTCAGACCTCCATTCATCAGGTTTCCGTTATTCATACCGTTATTCATGCCGTTATTCATGCCGTTATTCATGCCGTTATTCATCCCAAAGCCGTTGTTCATACCGTTGTTCATTCCAAACCCGTTATTCATGCCACCGTTCATACTGTTATTCATGCCATTCATATTATTCATGCTGTTCATTCCATTGTTCATGCCGTTGTTCATCCCATTATTCATTCTACCGTTCATGCCACCAGCTGCACCCCCGTTGAATGGAGTTGACAGCTTGAAAATACTGCTTGGATCAGCAGAGGTATTGGCAAATGAAAAGGAAGGTGTGGAGTTGAACCCATTACTCTTGAAAGGGGTGGTTGCACCTCCAAACCCACCCTGTGGTTGGGACGCCAGCTGTGTTTGGCCAGTGGATCCCGAACCAAACTTGAATCCGGTGTTATTAGGAGTGAGGCCAGACGTGAAGGCGAACTTGTTTGATTGGTCTGGGGTAGCACCAAGAGCTCCAGGAGCCGTCGCTGGTGCTACATTTGAAGAAAATGAGAATCCGTCAGGCTTTGCTGCATTCGCTTGCGATCCAAACAGAAACGCTGGTTTTGGTGTTTCCCCTCCAAACAGAAATGCTGGTTTAGGTGTAGATGACGTAGTATTAGGTGCACTATTCTGTCCAAATGAAGTTGAAGCATTCCCTCCCAATGCACTACCAGGAGCAGTTGTTGCTGCAAAGTGCGTTTTCTTGGTTGCTGAACCCTCTTCATCTCTTTCCGAGCCTGTTCTTTTATTTTCGCCAAATTTGAAACCTGTAGATGCTGATGCACCAAATCCAAAGGATGGTGTGGCACTTTTGCTTGCATCGCTCTGCTGTCCAAAGGAGAACGAAGGCGTAGCAGAGTCGTCTTTCTTAACTGTGGATATTCCTGGAGTGGCACTTGCAGCCTTAGAGAACGAAAATGATGCAGTGGGCGCTGGTGTCAGTTCAGAACTGACTGTAGGTTTTGCACCAAAAGAGAAAGCGGATGTTTCAGCTTTCTTGTCTATATTACTTTGGCCAAAGCTAAATGATGAAGCAGGCGTAGCACCTGTATTTTTTCCAAAGGAGAAAGAGCTTTCGGGTGCTTTGGCTACTGAATCCGTGGTATTAGCATCGAGCTTTGGTGTCTGTGTAGGTTCGGCTGGTTTAGCACCAAAAGAGAACTTGGGTGCTTCTGACGTCTCTGCTGGTTTAGCACCAAAAGAGAACTTTGGTGCTTCTGACGTCTCTGCTGGTTTAGCGCCAAAAGAGAACTTTGGTGCTTCTGACGTCTCTGCTGGTTTGGCGCCAAAAGAGAACTTTGGTGCTTCTGAAGTCTCTGCTGGTTTTGCGCCAAAAGAAAACTTTGGTGTCTCTGAGGACTCGGGGTTTGAACCAAAAGAGAGCTTTGGAGATTCTTTCTTTGCTTCCTCTGTTGGCTTCGATCCTAAGGTAAACTTTGGAGTCTCTGAAGAAGCCCCGACCTTTGATCCAAAAGAAAACTTGACACCTTCAGTACTTGGTGTAGAGCTCTCCTTCGTAGCCGAAGAAGCCTTTGGATCTTCAGCTTCCTTAGTACCAAAAGAAAACTTTGGAGTTTCCTTAGCTGTGGATGCTGGAGCGGATCCAAAGGAGAACTTTGGAGCGTCGCTGGAGCCTGTAGCTGATGCTGATGTTGATCCAAAAGAAAACTTTGCGCTCTCTTTAGAATCGGCAGATGATGAACCCAGTGAAGTCTTTAGGGCTTCTTTGGATTCGGCAGTTGCTGAACCAAATGAGAATTTGGGAGCTTCATTGGATACTAGTGTTTCTGCTGGTTTGGCTCCAAAAGAAAACTTGGGTGGTTCCTTCTGATTTAAGGACAAACTTGGAACTTCTGATTTCTCGGTTGCTTTGCCAAAGGAGAATTTGGGAGCTTCTGATTTCTCTGCTCCCAAGGACTTAACATCTGTTGGCTTGATGCCAAAGGAGAATTTAGGAGCCTCCAGGGAGAGTTTATCAGAGGGTTCTTTATCGTTTGATTTCCCAAAGGAAAGCGCCGCAGGTTTATCTTCTGATAAACCCGTCTTTGGGGAATCAGCCTTGGTTGTATCATTCTTGTTTATAATCAGAGAAATTTCCGATCTGTTAATGTTGAATTGGAACCCACTCAGAGGTCCTGTTGAGGAGGGCTTTGATTTTGTGATTTCGAGTTCCTTTTCCTTTAATTTGAGGACATCCTGGGATTTTTTCACATAAGAGCTGTCCAAGCTGACATTCAATTTCTGATTACTTAAAAGCAGTGCATCAAGACCAATTCTCAGCGACGTAGACTTTTGGTTTTGTGAGCTGTAGTCCACAATGAAGGAGTCGTCGACGTTCTGTTTGTCGTTGAACTTTTTGGACAGAGCCTGTTTGAAAGCTGGTTTTGAGACCGCACCCAAGTAGCCACCCAATTTGTTTGAAGATTCTTTCACTTCCTCCATATCGTAGAGAAATGAGCCGCCTAACACTGTTTTCTTTCTCTTTTTGGGTACGGATTCTGTGTCTTCCAAGGCTGGGCGTTTCCTCTGGTTGCCAAAGGATAAGCTGTTGGCCAAGTGCTGGGTGTCGTGCGTCTGGGTGCTTGTTTCGATCAAGTTTGAGTTTGGTTTTGGTATGCTTGTAGTTTCCTGAGGGTCCACCATATACTTGATTCTAGATTGTAATGCTTCGGAAGCCTCGATGGATTTCTTGAGTTGCAAGAGATGATACCTTTCACGAGGGTCTATGTTGATAAAAGGAGGTCTAACCAAGTTACCATTATGGTCTTGGTACAATTGAGGGAACTCGTGTTCGATGATATAAGCATCGTTATCGTGTAGCAAATTGACAGGTTGTTGGCGGTGTTCAATCATCAGGGACTCCAGGAAGGGCGCTGATTGTGGAGGCTCCAAGTGGCCACTCAAGGGTGATCCATCCCTACTTTGGATCTCAGGTATAGCTACTCCATCTTTAACCAATGCACTACCATACACAGTGCTCATTCTTCTCTCGATATTGTTGGAAAGCTCTTCCTTTGACGTTTGGATATTGCTATAATAGGCATTGTACACACCACCAAAGTTATTGTCCAAAGTGGTGGTGCGAGGAATGAATCCATTATCGGGATGCCCCATGATCGACATTCTCTTCTTCTTAGCTGATTCAAAGTCGTTTTGAAGTGGTTCTTCAGCGACTGCAGATACATCCCCAATGAAATCATACGCTTTCGATTCAGGTATCTTCTCTTTCGTTGCTTCGCTGGGTCCCTCGTCTTCAGTTCTCCGTGTGAAGATTGATAACACAGATGATATACTGAACGGGCCGTGGGATAGCTTGGGTCTAGTGCCCTCATTGCTACTTCGTGGACTCGATGGCCTGGTCATTGGTGTATTTGTTTTTTACTGAAAATCATCAGAAAAATAAAATCGCGATTTAGCAATTGAGATGACCGAGTGAATGAACAAGCAAGAACAAATCAACAAGCAAGGAATGATCCAAGGAACAACAAGGAATAACAATGAGTAATCCAAGGAATAACAATGAGTAGTCCAAGGAATAACAATGAATGATCCAAGATCAAATGAACCGGTTAACCAATTGACTAATTAGCAAAAGAACTAACTGATGAACTAATGATGTACACAGCAAAGAGCAACAACCCTATAACTACGCATATACCAATATTAATAGATGTAATTTCATAGACAGCTTCAATCCTTGGAGTCTCATATTGAAAGATTTGCTAAGTTTGGTGTATTCATTTTCTGTATTCACTCTGATTAATGGGCACTCTGGCTATTGATTCTCTTCATTACATCCATTGTGCCTGGGTATTTGTTCTGTCTACTACATTCGCTGTGTCTGAGTTTTTATTCTCTTTACTACATTTACTGTGTCTGAGTTTTTATTCTGTTCACTTCATTCACTGTGTCTGAGTCTTTATTCTGTAAATGTCTTACTTATTGTTGAGATTGGGAAGTTGCAAATACCCTTTTGTGACCTTTTCAGATTTTTCTCCCAAAATCTACAATATTTTCTTTACGATTAAATATACGCTTCAACATGTTTATCCAAAAACCTCCAAGCTTTCAAATTCGATTCTTTATTATCAATATCATCTCTGAGAGCCCCAATCTTCCCAAAAGGAATAACATATGCCCCGTTATTGTGAGTTGTAATTTGCGGAGATAAAGCAGCAGTCAATTCACTGTATGCTCCATAACTAACATCATTCAAAAACAATCTCATAATCCTCCGAGTTGTTGGACTCATGTTTCTGGATAAGCTGGTTTTCGTGAAACCCGGACAAATAGATAAACTGATAACGTTATTAACACCCTTAGCATCGGCATGAATCGCGCACCATGTTTTCGCTTGGATAACACCCAATGCCTTTGATTGTGCATAGCGAAGCATTTGGGTTCCCTCCTCGAGATTAGGGTGGTCGTAGTTAACACCACCAAGAGGCGCTTGCGACTGAGCAGTTGAGGAAACCCAAATGACTCTAGATTCACCGGGATTGTTGGACTGTGCAGTCTTCAAAAAAAGCGGGTCAAGCAACTTTTGTAACAAGTGGGGGCCGATTGCATTCGTTCCCAACTGCAACTCGTATCCTTGCTTGGTTTTGGTACCGTCACCGGGAGCCATAACTCCAGCATTGTGGATGATGATATCCACACGCTGGGCCACCTCCAAAAACTTCTCTGCACTAGGTTTAATCGTGGTCAAGTCAGATAGATCACAAGGAATATAGTGGATTCTGCTTGTCACATCTCTGCCATTTTCCGCGGCAACCTCAATCTCGATTTGTTTGATTGCAGCCAAATATTTGCCCTCATCTCTACCAAAAGTGTACACTGTCGCGTTGGTTGAAGCAACCAACTTTTTAATAGTATGAAACCCAATACCACCACTACCGCCTGTGATGACAACTACCTTGCCTTCCAATCTTGGAAACTGGTCTTCCCGAAAGTGTGGTTTGCTTGGCCATATGCTGTTAAATAATTGACGTAATATAGTCAAGTTTCCTGGAGGTGGGTCGTAGTTTGTCATTGTTGGACGCTGGCTACATCATTCGTTTCTGCGTATATTTATACCTTCCTCCCCTAATATCGCAACTTGAGGTGCTACCAGTTTTGCCTTGTCAAAATTCATCAATTAATAATCCAACGAGTGCTTATATACATGTGCTTAGAACGGCATCTTTACAAATCTCAAAGCCCCTCGAGTTTTCTTCGAACGGTTTGTTTTCAATCTCAATAAGCCCCTTGAGTTTTCTAGAGTCTTCTTCACCGCCTTACTACAAATTACAACTAAGAACCGTAATCGCATTCCAAAAAAAGTGTAGTTATACTAGCTCCATTTTAGCGACTATTCAGATATAGTGTACAAACGTAATAAGAAGAAAACTAAACATACTCTGAAACCTGATTTTCAATATAGTTCCAAGCTTTCAAATTAGCCGCCTCATCTTGAAGATCGGCTCTTAAAAGACCAAAGTGACCAAACGCAATTATATGAGAACCATTCTTTTCAACAGTAACCTCTGGAGACAAAGCAGCAAATAACTCGGTGTAGGCTCCATATCTAACAGGGTAGAACAAGATATGCAATACGGTTTTAGAAATTGGGTTAAGATTTCTAGTAATGTCACTCCTTAAGAAACCTGGGCATAACGAAACACTGACAATCTTATCTCTAGCAACCTCTGCAGCGTGGGTTTTGGCCCATGCTCTAGCTTGAATTGCATTCAAAGCCTTCGATTGTGCATATGCAAGAGTCCGGTCACTTCCCGAAAGATGGGGATCATCATAGTTAATACCACCTAGTGGACTCAGTAATTGAACAGTCGAAGACACCCATACAACTCTAGACTCATTAGGCTTGTTCTTTGCTGCAGTCTTCAAGAAAATAGGATCGAGTAGTTTTTGGAACAAATGGGGACCGTAAACATTCGTCCCCAATTGTAATTCATGGCCTTGAGCGCTTCTGGCAGTGGAATTTGCAAGCATCACACCGGCATTATGAATGATAATGTCCAAACGGCTCTCGATTTTCAAGAAATTTGCAACACTCTGCTTAATAGTAGTCAAATCAGAGAGCTCAAGTTTAATAAACTTGGTTCGATTACTAACATCTCTTTTGTACTCTTCTGCAACTTCAATTTCAAGATTCTTAATTGCGGTTAAAGATTTCTCTTCATCTCTTGCAAATATATAGACTGTGGCATTTGTCGAGCCCAAAAGTGATTTGACAGTCTGATACCCAATCCCTGAACTCCCACCGGTGATTGCAACAACCTTACCATCTAGGGAGGGGTACTGGTCTTCAAGGTATTCTGGCTTCCATGACCAGAATCCATAGAGGACCTGGCGTAATTCAGCCCATGTCTTTGCCGGAGGATCGTATTTACCCATAACTTCTTCCCTAACTTTTATAATAGACATACCCATCATCTTTTATAATATATGGAATGTTAAAACTAACCACCCTGGGAGTTTCATATCTGCCGGGAATTCCGTTTATTACTGATATTAATGCCCTTCATTTATGCTTGATTGTAATCTGATAAGCAGTCCCAAAGTGCCCTTGAAAAAACCCTATTTTAAATAGCATGGATTTAAAGGAGAAGTGAAAAATAACTATTCTTTGCCCATAGGTGTCTCTCTCGCTTGTTAGCATCAACTTGTAAGATTTTCTTTCACAACTCTCCGTACACACCGCACATTAACAAGAAAAATATGATATCATCCCAAGAAATGGTTTGGCTGGTCCAATTTCTTTTAAACAGCATTTTGGTCTTCCTGATTCAAAAAATCCCCTAGTCTTCAATAACACTAACTTAAAACAGCAACGTTTTATTATGTGTTAAAAACCATACAAAAGTTATGAGCACTGATTTAGGCTGCGAAAACAAATAAAACAATATAGTGCTCAAGGATATTTCTAATTCTTAGAAAGTTTTGAGTTGCATTCAAAAACAATACTTCAAAAGAATCACAATGTATAATCAATTTTGGATTCAAGAGTTTCCAAGAAGAATTTCTTGAAAGTATATGAAAATGTTTGTTAGCGAAAGTGTTCATGTGAGAAACTGTAAAAACATTACAGAGTGTGGGCAATTTGCCTAAGTCGGTACTGAAATAGCTAACATATCAGTTCCAACAAAAGAACTTTAAGAGGAAATGGAATCAATATCATCGTAGCGTATTCCGCCCCCTTTTTTTCTCAAGTAGTTGACCTTGCAATAGTTCCTTCTAATAATCGGTTTTCTGAGGATTTTTGTTGAATTTTAACAGAAATGAATGTTAGTTCATAACACTGCGTTGTGAAACTATAAAAGGAATCTTTCTTCATTAAAACATTAATTTCTATACATATTACATATACTCCGAATCATGAGTCTTACCACTGGAGCTATCGTTGATAGAAAACATTGGAGGGTATGGTGTATCATTTAAAGTGAGGCCCTGGTGGTGGTCACCAAAAACATCATCGTAATCTTCATCTGGTTCTTGGTTGTGGTACAGCAATGCTGGGTTCTTTAAGCCCATGATTGGATGGTCACGGGCAACAACGTCGATTTCCTTGACCAACTTGATCATGCTGTTTTCACCATAGTTGACACCATAAGAAGCTGTGATAGGGAGAACGCCTTGAACCCAAGCATCGATGATACGGGCTCTTTGCTTGGTACCCAATCTAGAGATGGGAAATTCTCCCTTTTTGATGAATGCAACGATATCTACAATGATGTGATGCTTGCTCAAAATCGTGTTGACAATCAATGGAACCAAAGAAGATAAGAATCTTGGTCTCTTAGATTCACACACAACGATAGTGTAGTCTGCACATTTGAAGACACACAGACCATTCTTGAAGATGTCACTATGACAAGATTCAATGGTATTCTCGATATCTATTGGGAAATGGTGAAGACCCATCACTTCAAAGGTTTCAGCAATTCTACCTAATACAAATAATGGTTGGAAAGTTGAAAAATCAAGGCCATTATTATTTGGGTCTGATTGATCTCCATTCTTTGTGATTGAAATGTTGTGCAAGAAACCCAAATCACCAGTTCTGAGGTACTTGACTTCAGGATTTCCTCCAGCAATGACACCTTCGAATGTTTGTTTGGCAAACGAGTCCTTTGGACCCTTTGGACCATTAGTGAAGCTGGCCAAGTTTGCTTCTGAATTGACCCATATTTCACCAAATTCGCCCTCCTTACACACTCTTCTGGTTTCTGGGTTCACGATTGCAATCTCTGTACAAACAGGAACAATACCCGAATCTTGGATGTGTAAAGCGTTAGGGTATTCAGCTGGATTAACCACAGATACATACCCTTGTCTCAAGGCGATTGGATCCAAGTGTAAATCCACAGGTGCAACAGTCATGTATGATCTGGTTGCAATCATAGGGTTAAAAAAGTGTGTATACACTGTTGACATTGCAGCAGCGCTCAACTTTGTTGGTTGGAAAACCTTTGCAATTCTTCTTAACAAGTCAATTTCAATTCTAGATTCGGTACTGATCATCATGTTCTTGAGTTCACCAAGAGCAAAGCCCTTGGGCGTGAACTTTGCAACTGCATATTTAAGCATTTGCTCTGTAACAAATACATCTTTGACTTTGTATCTTGCTAATGACAAGAAGAAAGCCAATGGGTTTTCTGCATAACTTACTGGTGAACTAAGGTAAGTGGTAGTACCCAAGAAGACACCCAACAATGTTGCTTGCACGAACCCGATACCAGAAGCATGACGAACACAACCAACAATGGATGATTTGGATGACAAATTGCATGTTTCCTTGAATACCTTACATATACCAATAATATTTTTGTGACTCATTGTGGCGCCAATACGATAGTGATCTGAAGTGAAGTTGAGCCAAACAAGAGCGACGGTGTTTTCGTCTCTAAAGTTGACCTTAGCCTGGTACTTTGCAATTTTGGAGTTGAGGGAGGCTGGACTCAGAAGTTTCGTAAGCTTTGCAGTATTCTTGATATGAAGAGAGGTGCTTTTGATAACTTTCTTCAAGGCGTCTGCGACAGGCCCATTTTTCAAAAACTTTTCAATCTCCTCATTAGCCAAAACTTCTTGGACGTTAAAGTCACGAATGACACCAACAAAGGCGGGTAAGTCTTCCCCAATTCTGTTTGAATCAAACGGTAACATTGGCAATGGAATAATACCGCAGATCAAGCATGCATAAACCGCAATGATGAATTCTTCAGACAAAGAATACATCAAGATGACATATTCTCCTGGTTTGATCGAGGCCTTTTCAATCAAGTATTGACAGACCGAGTATACTCTTTGCTCAAACTTTTTCCAAGTGAGAGGTTTGGAGGAAGATTTTCCATTGTTATCAATATTTTGATAAGCAATCAGATCACCTGAGCTAGCGACTCTAAATTTCAATATATCGATGATTGTCTTGAAGTCAGTTAAAGGGGCACCAGTTTTGTCATCGATGGATTTCTCTCTGTAGTCGATTTCAGAAACTTGATTTGGGAATTGTTGTAAGGAGGTATTTCTCAATTCCGAGATGTAAGGTGACCAGATACCACCAATAACATCTTCACCCTGAGGGATCATACTGATGGACTTGCGCACAAAGAACTTGACAAAATCGGCACGTAAGCTTCCATCCAAGAATCTTTTCTTACACAACATGTTTGCGATTTCTCTACCACCACTTCTCATAATCTTTGGTAAAGTGTCACAGTCCACCACCACCACACAGTACAATCTCAAGTAATGATTCCTGTACAATGTATCGAAACATTTTTGAGCAATGGAGTTCAAGACGGGTTCATTCAAGGGCACTGCTGAGTAATAAGCGGGACGGTTATCGCCCTCTCCGTTTCTGGCGACACTTCCGGCAGCACCGATATCACCATTACCCGAATCTTCCATTGACTTGCGAATCACTTCAGCTTCCACGATGGCCACCGGCAAGTATTCGTTACCAATGAATATATCAAAGATGGTACAGTCATACACTTGGCGAACATCGCTAGCTAACGTAGCAAGCAAGTGCAGCGAGTAGTGGTATCTGGATCCATTTTCAATGATGAGATCTTTGTGCATAGTGTTGTATAATTTCTGATCGATCCAACTGATACGTTGACGGATACGATCTTCATACAAGCCAAGAACGTAAACCTTACCATCGAATGTGAATCCCAACAAACCTGTACGTAAGAAGTCTTGGTCTATCATACCAGTACTATCGCGGCATCTGGCATGGAAAATCTGTTTTGACTCTTTTTTCAAACCATAAAAGCCACCAGAAAGACAAGGGCTATCGATCCAGATTTCACCCAACTCACCTTTGGAGACGAGCACCGACAGTTCTGGGTTGACGACAGCGAGGGTTGCGTCTGGGAGCGGGTATCCAAAGGCATCCACACGCAACAAGTCGTTTGAGATTTCGTCTGAAGCCGAGGGATTTGTGTCTACAATCTTGACTTTATTCCTCGACAACGCTTCCTTATCAATAAGTAATGCAGAAAGTTCGTTATTTTCCTCTGTAACTTTTTCTTCCAAGCCCAATTTGTCCTTACCGCCGATCCAGTCACGTAAGGAGATGACCATACCACCGTATTCACTCAAAGTGAGCATGGGGATAATTGCATTTTCAGGTCTCTGGCACCCCAAGGGTCTCAAGTATCTCTGAGGTAAGATTTCCATGAATTCACCATCTATGGTCAAAGCGTTGACCAAGACCCACCTGACGCTGCTAAAGTCGACACGCTGAGTTTTGGAAAAGTATCTTGTTGCGTTTGGAGACAGTTGGTAGTCATATGTGACTCTTTTCAAACCGAGGTAGTCAGCCAAGAGGAGCGAAGCCTTACACTTGGAGATGATATTAGCGTATAACCCTTGGACCTCCATAGTTCTTTGAGGGGCCCATATGAGCAAGTTACCCGAGTAGACTGTGTGTAGGAGCCCCAAGATCAAACCGATGGAGAAGCGGACATCCAAAGTAGCCAAGATGACGTTTCTGCGGCGGGTCAATTCCTTGTAGCTTCGTTGGAAAGAGCCTTCTTCAGGCATACTCAGCAAGGTTATATTCAAGCAGTTCATCTGATGGAGTATTGTTCTGTGTGATACAGCGACACCACGTAA
This sequence comes from Kodamaea plutei, assembly GCA_030705055.1. Classification (NCBI taxonomy): domain Eukaryota; kingdom Fungi; phylum Ascomycota; class Pichiomycetes; order Serinales; family Debaryomycetaceae; genus Kodamaea; species Kodamaea plutei. Next base: position 245,375 of record JANIWJ010000018.1, on the reverse strand, counting down.
CTCTCCTACAGGGCTTCTAGAGAACTCAACGTAGGCCAAGTTTGCCTTTGCCGACTGTTTTCTGGATGCCCAGTGTTGCAATTCTGATTTCTTTGCTGAGCCCAATTCTGTTGTTCTCCAACGGACCAATTTCGTTGGCCATTCGACACGATGAGTCTGCTGGTTGAGTCTTTCGAGCTCCTTGGCTACAACGTCCGAGTATAAGATGAGTTTCGAAGATGTGAGGTTGACAATGTCAAGCACCTCGTTCAACGAGATGTCCTGGTGGATGGGGATAGCAGTCACGTCAGCAAGGAAACAACCAAACAAGGCAACTGCGAATTCAGTCACTTCACCATCTTTGTAGAGCAAAACAACTGTGTCTGTGTTTTTCAAGGTCAACTTGTGCTGTATTTCGTACGCCACTTTGACTGCTTTCAAGTAGAGCTTCTCCCAGGAGATGGAGGATGTCTCTTTACCTTTGATATCCAACACCATAAATGCGTTCTCTTGTTTGTATATGGCTGCACGTTTTTCCAAAATGTCCAAGAGGAGCTGTGGCCGTTGGGTATCGATCTGGATGTTGGCCAGTGTACGTGGTCTAAGCGGGTGTTCCAAGTTCTCCAAGGGGACGGCATCTTCCTGCTGGTGGTGGTGTAAGTTCTTGATGCTTTGCATGATTTGTTCTCTGCGGTTGATATACGTCCATTGATCGATTGTCTGGGTGGTGAATTCTTCTTCCAAGTTTTGGAGGAGGAGCGCCATGTCGGGCGGGATATCGGGGATGTTATTACCGGAGCTGGGGGCTCTGGCTAAGTGGGGAGGCATCACGTCGCCTTCTTTGAAGCCGCTGACAGACGTCTTGCGGGATCTGCTTTGAGTTGACATGTGGGTGTTATTTTTCGTTAGGTTTCTATATTTGAGTGACCGAGCGTAGCGTGAATATCGCCCGAGCGTAGCGAGAGAAAAGTTCCAGCGTAGCGAGAAAAAGCTCCAAGCGTAGCGTGAATATCGCCCGAGCGTGGCGAGAGAAAAGTTCCCAGTGTAGCGAGAATATCGCTGACACAGTTTACCGAGTGTAGTGGGTAAAGCTCCATACGTATACCGAGTTCTAGCGTATATCTAACACAGTTACAGAGCACTAGCTTATATCTAACACAGTTACAGAGCACTAGCGTATATCTAACACAGTTACAGAGCACTAGCGTATATCTAACACAGTTACAGAGCACCAGCTTATATCTAACACAGTTACCGAGAGTAATGAGAATACTATTACATGCAGCTACCTCGAATATAGTTCACCAGCGTAGCGCTCAAGCCAAAAAAACTAAGCGTAGGAGACTACCGCGTACAACGTAATTCCTACATAGCGAGCGCAGCTAGAAATCTGTGAACATCTAGCATCTCACTTATCACCCAAAGAAACTCTAGTATCTCTCTTGGCACTCAAAGAAGCTCACACTGTATTTCTACATCTAATTACCAGTTGCCTCAAAATTCATTATATACTCCTATTTATTTGTCTTTCGGTTTGATCTTGATGTGTTTAATTATTATTGAGTAGATTATTGGTAGATTATTGAGTAGATTATTGGTAGATTATTGAGTAGATTGTTGGTGGGTTATTGATTAGATTGTTGGTGGGTTATTGATTAGATTGTTGGTGGGTTATTGATTAGATTGTTGGTGGGTTATTGATTAGATTGTTGGTGGGTTATTGATTAGATTGTTGGAAGATTATTGATTAGATTATTGAGTAGATTATTGATTAGATTGTTGGTGGGTTATTGATTAGATTGTTGGAAGATTATTGATTAGATTATTGAGTAGATTATTGAGTAGATTATTGAGTAGATTATTGGTAGATTATTGATTAGATTGTTGGTAGATTATTGATTAGATTATTGAGTAGATTATTGAGTAGATTATTGATTAGATTAATTATTGATGTTATTAGATCTGGGTTGATTATATTATTGATGATTAGATTTGAGGGTTGATTGGATTCTAAGGGTTTGTTCTGAGCTTTGATTAGAGTTTTGTTGATTCTTGAGATATATGATGATATTTGATATATACTCATTCTATCGGTATCTTAGTCAAGTTTGCTGACATTTCATACAACTATTGCAAACGAGAAGAGAAAAAAAAAGACACATGAGGAAACAGTTTATCTCTACTGTGAATGCCGCACGCGGGCACGAGCTGGACATAACTGGTGTGGTTGTCACCAACAAGTACACCGTGACGGTATCGAGCGACGGCCACGCGTGCTACTGGGACAACAAGCAGAACGATATCCACGACCCCAACGAGTTTGTGGTGCGTGACTTGGTGAACAAGGTGGGTATCCACCACGCAGCAGTGTACGAAAACAAGTTACCCATAAATGGCGATGCCGTCAAAGTGGTGCTCCTAGCATTTGCGTGCTTTGATGGGTCTATCGTGTTTAAATACTTTTTGAACGAAGATATCCTGACTTTGCAGCTTTTGGAGACTGGCGAGTTTGGCTCGCAGTATTGGGTGCCTGGGTTTTATAAAGACCCAATGTCACAGCAAGACTTGTTTTTGGGTGCTAAGATGAATGGCAAGTGTAGTGTGTATGAGTTGAATATATCTGCAACGTCTACCACTTCAGTGACGATAGCATTGGAAAGATACGGCGAATTGGATACCAGCGCAAGCACTGCCCCAACCGCCTTGTCCATCACAATAGATGAAGAGAAAAAGGTAGCCATCGGCTACGCCAATGGTGATGTGCAGTTGTACGACCTCCAGACATTGAAGTTGATCTATACTTTTTACTCCACAGATCTCACCACAAACAAAAGCAACAACTCAAGACCAACGTGCAGGGCCGTGCTGTTCTCCCCTAGGGGCAGTTTGTTGGCGGTAGCCAGAGATAACCAGTCTGCGGGTTCCATAACACTCTATGACGTGATCTACGGTGAAAACGTGGGCTCCTTGACCACCCCGTTCCACTCCATGTCTTCCTCAATCGGGGGATTTGCCCATGAGGGCTGGATTATGGACCTCAGCTTCGACAAAGACGGTCAGTTCTTGGCCTCTTCGGGTTACGACAAGTGTGTTAGAATATGGAACATCGAAACCAGAGAAAGGGACTCCACAATAAATATCTCCTCCTCCGACCTACCAGATACCTCCGGTTTGTCTGAAATGGACGAGAGTGTCGCTAGTGGTGTCACATTTATCAACAAGGGTATCAGAGCCGGCGCTGGTGGCGACACCAATGATGGCTTGTGTGTTGTAAGTTTTGATAGAGGTGTTAGGTGGTATAGAGTAGCGGGTGGTATCTGATTGTATGTCATTGATACATAAACACAAAGCAGGTTTAAACCACCAGTCAATAGTAAACAACCAGTCAATAGTAAGTGACCAGCAAACACCAGTCAATAGTAAGTGACCAGCAAACACCAGTCAATAGTAAACAACCAGTCAATAGTAAGTGACCAGCAAACACCAGTCAATAGTAAACAACCAGTCAATAGTAAGTGACCAGCAAACACCAGTCAATAGTAAACAACCAGTCAATAGTAAGTGACCAGCAAACACCAGTCAATAGTAAACAACCAGTCAATAGTAAGTGACCAGCAAACACCAGTCAATAGTAAACAACCAGTCAATAGTAAGTGACCAGTCAATAATAAACGACCAGTCAATAATAAACGACCAGTCAATAGTAAACGACCAGTCAAAGTTCTTACGAGCAACAGAAACTTCCCTCTATTCAAACCACAATAGTTGAAACAGTCGTGTAACATCATGAATACAGTATCGAATACATCCACAGAGTCTAATGGCCATTATGACTAGAGATACCAATGGTGATCGGCTGGAAACAATGTTACCAGTCCCTATAACAAAAACTCAAAGCTATAGATATTTCTACAGTGAAATATTGGGATACAGTGCTCACGCGAGTCTAAATAGGCCCCTATGGTGTATTATTAGATTGTTTTCCAAGTGAGAAGCGGTACGAGATTGCCAAAGGATCATATTCTTAATAACAATAGCTCTTGTATAGTATGTTGATTATTTGTGTTTATTGAGTATGTTTGTTGAGCGTTTATTATATTGAGTGTTTATGAGGTCGATTTGTTTATGAGGTTGATTTGTTTATGAGGTTGATTTGTTTATGAGGGTTGCTTATTCAGTCGAAGGCTCAGGGAACAAATTCTTTATGAAGAGACAAAGATAAACGAAACGACAAATCGTAAACATGGACACATTGATACGCGACATCACCTCGCCAGAAACAAATAAGGACGAGGTACTAAGACAATTGAAAGCCGAAAGCGCGCAGGGATTCGATGCCCACCACTTTGAGTCGTTATTTAACTTAGCCACCAAGCAAAAGATCCCCATATCCACCAAGCTCTTCATCATCAAGAATGGCTTGGTTCCCAAGCCCAACGTGATCCTACCGCACGAATACTTGATGGACATTGTTAGCAACATCGGCACCCCGGAAACATACTATGATGGCTCCAATACTGTGCTACTGAAGGATCAAATGTACCCAGTCTCCATCCAGGTGGCCATGCTCCAGTGGCTTTTGGGGTCCCTCCACTGTTTTGGAACGCAGGTATATCGTACCATGACTAGGTTGCTCCCCGTGCTCTTCACGCTTCTCTCGTACGAGTACCTGAGGGAATATATCGCCAACTTGGTCTTTGTAACTATGATGAGCGTGAAGCGGGTCAAGAAATGGCACTTGGAGATAGTTGCCGACCTCCATAACAAATTCCCCTCAGACGACTCGTTAAAGTGCCTAGTGCTTGCATTCAGAGCGTTGGGCTCGACTTTCAACGAATATATTGATCTCGAGCTGGTCAATACAAGTGTGTTCAAACTTCCCTTGCTCCCTCACACAAACCAGAAAGACCGCTTGTTCAATCAACACTTGAGGTACTACGAAACGTTTCAAACTGCAAACAACAAGAAAATCAAAGTAAATGCGTCCCGGTCAGAAGATTTGGCCGTCATTGACTTTGGCGATGGTGTCAATGTCCCTCTTTCCAGTATCAACTCCTTGTATGATTTGGTACACAACTTTTACTCGGTGCCCCAAATCAACATCAGGACTATTTTGTCTTCATCGTCCGTGTATGATAAGTATTATACGGTATTGCGGTGCTTTGACCAAAAGGAAACCAAGCGTATCGACTACTTTGCTAGATTGACCTTTCTTGATGATGGGATGTCCCAAGCAGAGTTAGATAAAGTGGCTGATATCTTGTTAAAACTCCATCTCATTTCGGGTAAAACTATGTATTTGACTCTGGTGGACGATTTGATCTCTTCAAGGCTAATCACTAAAGATCCATTGATTCAGATCAAATTAAAACTATTGGAAATGGCATCCCTGGATGTTTCTGAAAACTTTCTCCAAACCGCTCTTGTGTATTCCAATATCCACTTGTTAGATACATTGACCAATTCCTTGATTACTTTATGGAATCGAAACCAAAACCCTAAAGCTATTGCTGACTCAACACTATTGCTATACAAGTTCGCCCTCAATAACTGCAAGCACACAAAGGTCCAATATGCTTTACTCAAGGTGTTTTCTTTTATTCAGCAATTACCAATAGAGAAACTAGCAGAATATCCAGATGATGTATTTGTGCCGAACCCTTATATTATATATACGTTATTGCTAACTAACGAACCGTTCATAGTGTCGCAAGTGTGTGGATTCATCGCCTTTACGAAAAGTAAAACTTTTGAAAATGACAAGCTTAAAGCTATTCAAAGTTCTTATATCATGGATATAGTCAATTTCATTTGGCGAGATAAGGCCTTTTATTTCGAAAGGGGAACGTTTAATTGTGCAATGCATCTCCACCCCATATTCTTGGAAAACATAGACAAGTTCACCACCTTCAATTACTCGGAATTGGCCTCCTTAAACTCCCTGGGAAATTTGTTCACTAGCCCAACTTGGTGTTTTATTACCAGCCAAGTGATTTGGAAATTTGAAGATCGCAATGAGAACGTTACTACTAGACACGAGGGTCCACCCACAAGAGAAAGTGTCGAAAAGGCTTCTCATTCGGGAACTTGGCTTACGTGGTCCTATGATGAGTTAAAGGTTCATTTGTTAAATGAATTGGATTCCCTTGGATTCCAAGGTTTAGCTGATATACTATTTAATTCTTTGCGAACTCTACAGGATATGAGAAAAAGGGTAAACTAAATTTTATTGAATCGTGCTTCTAGATAGTGCAACTGACACACAAGACTCCAACTCCAATACGATGAGTCTTTACACAGTGAAATATCGCTTTAGGAAGATTAACTCAAGACACTCACTTATAAAAATTCACTTATAAGCGTTCACTCACTAGTATCAATCCCACTCTGTCAAAACCAATTACTAGAGCATTCGGTTTTAGTAGCAGCACATATCACCTTTTAAAACTCAAAAGAAAACATTGTCAATGACTCTTGTCTTCCTGTTCATTGCACGCTCCGCATCCAACATTAAGATAATCATTGAATCCGTTTTCTTCAAGTTGTCTTCCAACACGGCTCTTTCCTTGGAAATCAAAAGATCATATTGTTTTTTTAAATCAGCAATTTTAACTCGATATTCAAAGAGTAGCTGTTTGCGCAAGACAAGTAACGGTTGTGCATTCCTCCAGTCTTGTTCAGTCAAGCCAGCGTTTTTCCAACGCAAAGGAAGCTCTGGAATCACAGCTTTTGTTTGTTTCCAATTCAAGAACCAAGGTTGGACTTCTTGTCTGGATAACGATTTGTATATCTCACCAGCGCAGAAGGAAGTTTTGAAGTGGTTGTTGAAATCTTTGATAAGCTCCATGATATAATCTTGAATGGTTGGGCAATGTATAGTTTTTATGGGCTGCAATTTGTAATGAGCTTAGAGTGAACTTTTCATAAGTTACCAAGGTCGAAATAGGGAATAACGCGGAACAAGTGTTTGAGATTTAGGCTTAATATTCAGAAAAGGGCAATATCGCGTTAATGGTTGATAGGTAGTTGAGACTGTCACAGAGTGGAGGTGTCGGTGAAAATCACCAAATTTTCGAATTAGGATAATATAGGTAACCTACAGTAGATTGTCTTTATTGTTAATGAAAGTCTACCAACGAGCCATGTACTATAGAAATGTTTGGGGTGAATATTAGCGAAGCCCTTAGAAACACTAGAAACCAAAGAAAGAAGCAACCCTTTCAATGTAGTAAGTTTTTGATTTTGCAAATCTCACAAGGAAGTTTGGTAAGGAAAATCCATACACATTGCCAACTCCACCGTTACGGGAAATACTAACGATAAAGATTGCAGTTGTGTCAGGCTTGGTGTACTTGGTTAAAGTTGAGCTTGGAGCCCCCAACTGAACCAACACCCAGTTCTTGATAACTGGAACTTGTAAAGTGGTCATGTCAATAAGAGAGGGGACCGCACCAGCGATGACATCACCAATAGCCACGACTTCTGGGTGGTGAGGCACTCTCAAGTGCTCATCAACAATAATACGGCCAGTCTTGTCGAGCAACGACTTGTCCAAAAAGTCGGTGTTTACTTTCTTTGTAAATGTTGGCAAGACGAGATCATAAGCATGTGATTCCTGGGAATCAGCATAAACCACTGAAGTATCAGTGAAGGAGTCTACAGACTTATTGTTGACAACCTCAACGTTCAAAGCTTCAAGATGTTTTGTAGCAGAATCGGAACCCTTTGGGAGATCTGGTAAGGTGATGGAGCTGGAAATCAAAGTCACCTTAGCCTTTGTTTCTAAAGCAAGCTCGCCGGCCAATTCAACACCGGTAGCACCAGCACCAACTATAGCAATTGTCTTTGAGGATTGCACCTTCTTTGCCAATTCCAAAAACTCTGTTTTAGTTTCTTCGTGGTCCCGAGGTCCCAACTTGATTGGTAATGCAGATTGCGCACCAGTAGCGATTATCAAGTTGGTGTAACCAAGAGAACCAGTGGAGTGCCCTCTGTAAGCAATTGTCTTAGCATCAAGATCGACGTCGGTAACAAGCGCCTGGATATAAGTAAAGTTATGGCCCTTAGACTTGGCCAATTCCGAAAGATTGGCAACATAATCAAATAATGCTTCATCATACCTGTGTGGTTCCACCAATATACGTGGAAGCGACATCACATTCACAGCGAGCTTATTGGGTGCGATGAGCGTCACATTTACGCTACCCGACTGCTTCAAGATCATTGAGGCAACATTTGATGCCGAAAAGGATCCACCTACAATAACAAAATCAGCCATCTTTTGTTTGCTACTTTATGATTCTCTCACCAATTATATATAGGCAACAACTTAATAGTGAAATGTTCTGGGTGAAATACGAAACTGTAGTTGTACAAAAGCTTCATATCCAGGGTGGCTTACTCTCGGAAGTACAAGTTGTTTTCCTGGTATTGTGCACTGTTTATGCAGTTAGCCTGTATTTGGGAGTTTTATCGGAGATCCGAGTCTTCCTGATACTAGCCTGCAATCTAGCGAGTGTAGACCTCCATGGAAGTAAGGAGCGAATTACTGATTACACTGGATCACGGTCATTTCGAGGTACCACCAATGAAAGCGTTTTATTGTCTAATATTTTTTGATCTCAAAGCATGAGATTGATTACAGATATGGGCAAATTGCAGAAGGCATTTCTAATGAGTTTTCTTGTGAGAAGTTTTTAGGTGGCTTGTTTCAGACATGTATTGATATTACGAAAGGCTTAAAGAGGCTTATTAGAAGTTGGTAACCACTAAGGGATCCTTGGATACTGGAAAACCAGTCTAGGTCCTCATAGTATGGTCGCTAAAGAGTTTTCCTAAATCTACTTACCTATACTAATTTGTTTTATCTAGCATAAAGATTCAGTTCTATCTTGAATAACCACTAAAAGTTTTATCTTGGATAACCAATACTAGGATTACTAATATCAATTGGTTTTATCTTGGGCAACCACTAGAGTTTCTAACTTGATAACCATTTAGAGTTTCTAGTATGAGTTTCTATTTTGAATACCACTAAGAGTTTCTAGTATGAGTTTCTATTTTGAATACCACTAAGAGTTATAAAAACTAAAGCACATCTCGATTTCAAATCTGACTCTTCAAATAATTTCCGATTTCACAGATATCAAACTTCCATATATCCAGCCATAACAGTTATATTGGTAAATGAGTTTGACTGCTTAAATGCCGAATGATGATGGGGCTTTTGGTGAAGCCATTAAATTTCCAAGATTGAGGAATAGAACTTGGCTGAATCCGTTGAAGCTGTTGACTATCGGCTAAGCACAGGAACGTAATGCAATCTTCAGAGTACATATATGGAAATTATGGTTTAGGTTAGCGAAAATACAAGTATTCTGCTATCACGTAGCGACACACTGAGATCTGGCATTCGTCAACGGAACACAAAATGAGCACCTTGAAACTTGAAATGAAAGCAACCATATTATCCGCAACAGAAACTCATGATCTGTTTTGAATGAGACATTTTAATTGCCTATCATACTTGTTTTAAGTTCGACTTAAGGAACCGCAGCCATGTCCAATGTGTTTGTCATGAAAGTATCATAAATCAATTCACTTGAGCACAGAACGTCAATCTCCTCCTCTTTGTTTAGATGTCATAATTCACTATAATTACTTCTGTAAATTTAACATTTAATATCTCCCTTTTGGGAAACTGTGTTAATTGTGTGATTAAATTAAATGCAATAAGAGACAGAGTTTATTAGGTTTAATCATATGAGCTCCCTGGACGCCTTGCGATTTTGGAATCTTCTGACGCAGTTTAGTTCGAATCTAAATCATTACTGAATGAACCTGGTTTGTACAAATATACAGACCTTAATGATATCTTGTTGAAACTTCTGGTCAAGTGCCTGACAACAGGTCTGACTTCCTTTGTTTCTACCTTTACTGCACCAAGGTGTACAAAAGAAGATTGCAAACCTTCCAAAACAGTAATTCGTGCAGCAACAAACTTGCAGAAAAAGTATAAGACCTATCAATTCTTGTACGTGAATTCAATGATGGTTATTGTCATATACTGGAATGGCAATATGATGGTAAGCATTTATACCAACGTCTCTTCTCTTTGGCAACGTAAGCTGACCATAATACTTTGAACCATTTAGGAATCGTGACCTTGATCACTAAAGATTGCAAAGCAAATGGATCTAGATTCCATGGTTATGTAATCTAGCGCGGAATTTACCCGTGCGGCTTCCGAAGCCATGTCACATAAAAAGAACTGAAACAAATCAAATAAAGTCTAGTTAACTTCAAAAGAGGGTACCATGGTAGTTTCATTTATTAAGTAAACTGACGTTTAATAAAGTCTAGCTTCGTAACGTTAACTGAGAAGATCAAGTAGCTGTTTGAGCTAGAATTACGATATCAAGGCCCCTTGTAGCCATTAGAGCACCAATTAAATCTCCAAACCATAATTTTTTTCACATATACAGGTTCACGCTTATCTTGAAGCTTGGATTAACCGCGGGAATCCAAGGTTGGCCCAAAATAATTATGAGTAACCTTGGTTAACTTGCAACACAGGTAACACTAAGCCATACAGTGAATGCTACTCATAAATTCTTTACAGATTCTTGAGTCATGAAATGTATATAAATGATGAATATTCCACTAATTAAAGATAATAATGTCTGAAAAATATCACACTAATTAAAGATAACAATGTCTGAATTAAAGAAAATCGAATCCACCACGTCTGCTAATTACTCTGTTAAATCTTCTCTACAATCTTCAGATATAAGTCTGCTCAAGAAGGTTGAAACTAATATTGCAGACACCAAGAGGGGTATAAATTATGAAGCCACTGCGACATACCTATCTTTGAGATGATACTTATTTTGGCATTAGTTGAGGTCCTTCTTGATGCAAAAGTTTCAGACTCCTCTGAAGATGTTTGTTTGAGGACATCCAGGAGTGATATTTACAGGGAGCATATTCCTTACTTAATAATTAAATGAACATATGGATGATCGAATAACATTAAATAGAAACAATAAACATCTTTATATTTCTTGTATTGGAATGGCTGCGAAAATGAGTCATTTATTCCATGGACTAAGGAACTGATAAAATCTTTAGTTGTCGACTTGAAATATTTTGGTGGTATAAATAAATGTGGTGACTACTACTTGGACTGAGATACTTGTCACCAAGGTATTGATGCTTTGAAACAAATGTATTTAAATCAAAATTTTTGTTGTGAATGTACCGTATTAGTTTCATAAGGTTCCAGTTTGAATATTTTTCAAGCACTCCTTCAGGTTACTAAATGGTCATAGAGTTCATTTTGTATACCAGCCATTTTCGAAGTATATACTGGATAATTCAGCCCAGTCACGACTTTAAGATTACTCAGTGTATTTTGACTTTTATCTAAATATTGTATATTCTTCAAATTATTATATCCAAAGAGAATACTTTTCATCCAATTCAATCAGAATATTGCTTCGAACCATGCTTTCTTCGAACTATTCTTTCTAAATTATCCACAAACTATTCTTTCTAAATTATATGCGAACTATTACTTTTAAAGATTGAGCATGCTTCAAACTGAAATATTGACCATCCTTCAAACTGAAATATTGACTATCCTTCAAACTGAAATCAGAAGGACGATTCAAGTTTTCATTATTCAGATTTTGTAGTTTTATCAAAGGATTTCAAGCTGAACTTTTCACTTTTTCACCAATATACTGTGGTTGATATCTGAGTGAGTTGATTTTTCTGGACATTTGAAAAAACCAAAATCAACCCACAATCGATGCTTTCGAGGAAAGTGTGTCCCGGGACACTGTCTAGCTTATTAAGTGTGCGGGGTCACTCCAAGTTAGCTCTAAACCAGTTAGATAAGAAATGGAGGAAGATCTGGGAAGAATCATCGCCCACTGGTGCACTTCATCCCTCCAAGCACGTAGCCAATCCAAACAGTAAACCCTTTTATGCCCTTTCGATGTTCCCCTACCCTTCTGGGATGCTTCACATGGGTCACTTGAGAGTTTACACTATTAGCGATGTCATCGCGAGGTTCAAGAGATTGAAAGGCTTCAACGTGATCCACCCCATGGGCTGGGATGCGTTTGGGCTTCCCGCGGAAAACGCAGCCAAGGAGAGAGGCATTGATCCTGCAGTTTGGACAGAGTCAAACATTGCCAAAATGAAGGAACAAATGGGTCTCATGTTGGCGGACTTTGATTGGGATAGAGAAGTATCTACCTGTTCGCCCGAATACTACAAGTGGACTCAGAAAATCTTTCTTTTGCTCTATGAAAATAACATGGCCTACAGAAAGGAGGCCGAAATCAACTGGGATCCAGTGGATCAGACGGTTTTGGCAAACGAACAGGTGGATGCAGATGGTCGTTCATGGAGAAGCGGCGCCATAGTAGAGAAAAGAAACTTGGAGCAGTGGTTCATTGCAATCACCAAGTTTGCAGGTGCGCTCAACGCCGATTTAGAGACTTTAGACAAATGGCCAGAAAAGGTAAAGGCAATGCAGAAAAACTGGATAGGAGAGTCACACGGTGCTGAGGTGGTGTTCCCAACTCAAAATACCAAAAGTATAAAGGTTTTCACCTCAAGACCAGAAACCTTGTTCAGCGTACAATTCTTAGCCTTATCGCTATCCCATCCAATCGTCAAACAAGCAATGCTCAAAAACCCAGACTTGTGCGCATTTGTGGCAGAAAACAAAGAGTCAGAGCCAGATTCCAAGAATGGGTATTTGCTTCCTGGTGTGATTGCCTCTATTCCAATCGATCCCTTTGGAAACTCCTCCCAAAAGTACGATATCCCAGTGTATGCTGCTCCTTATGTTTTGGGAACGTATGGTCATGGTGCAGTCATGGGGTGTCCCGCGCACGACGACCGTGACTTTGCCTTTTGGAAACTCCATAACAAATCCAAACCTATAGTACCAGTGGTTGGTCACGCAGACAATGCCGAAGCTCTGCGTCACGATATTTCTGAAGCCCCTTTCACTGGAAAAGCTGGTAATCTCTACGATTCAAGTGTTTTGCTGGGCGGAATCACCAACATTGGTGGGTTCCAGAACAAAAGTTGTAAGGAAGCAGCACAAATGATTATTGAATCGTTGGAAAGCCATTCTCTCGGCTCGAAATCAACACAATACAGACTCAGGGATTGGCTAATTAGTAGACAGAGATACTGGGGTGCCCCAATTCCAATAGTTCATTGTTCGAGCTGTGGTCCTGTGGCTGTCCCAGACGAACAATTGCCTGTTCTTTTACCAGAAATCAAAGGTAACGGTACTTTTGAAAAGGGAAACCCACTTGCCAACTTGGATGAGTTTGTGAACACCGAGTGTCCTTCATGTGGTGGGCCTGCAAAGAGAGACACAGACACAATGGATACATTTATGGATTCCTCGTGGTACTTTTTCCGCTACTTGGACCCCAAGAACAAAACCATGCCTTTCGATAAAGAGATCGCTACTGCAAATCTCCCAGTGGATATGTACATTGGAGGCGTGGAGCACGCCATTTTACACTTGCTCTACTCCAGATTCTTATCCAAGTTCTTGGGTGAAATCGGTCTCTGGAATGGCTCTGAATTCAAGAACGAACCCATTAAACAGTTGGTCACTCAAGGTATGGTTCATGGGAAAACGTTTTCGGACCCTTCTAATGGTCGTTGTTTGAAACCGGACGAAATTGATTTAAGTAATCCTGAGAATCCAAGGATTGCAAGAACCGGTATCACACCAACCATAACCTTCGAAAAGATGTCCAAATCCAAGTACAATGGTGCTGATCCAGGTGCGTGCATAGAAAAGTATGGAGCGGATGCCACAAGAGCACATATGTTATTCCAAGCCCCAATTTCAGATGTGTTAAACTGGAATGAAGGACAGATCCATGGAGTGGAGAGATGGTTGAACAAAGTGTTGGCATTGGCTAGTAGTATTTTAGACAGAACGGACAACTTCAAGTTATCATCCAACGACATGCTTCAAGTGGGAACCTTGAAACTCAATGGTGAACTCAAGCTGAATGTTTCATTCACTGAATCTGAGTTCAAATTCTACAATGAAATTGCCCATTACTTGGAGAAAATATCAAGATCCATTGAGAGGGATCTCTCCTTTAACACCATCATCTCTGACTATATGAAAATGACACATTTGATCAGAACAGCGTACAAATCGGATGACACTATTCGTAACGAGTTGGTGTTGGATGCTTACGAGAAACTCCTTATTGCAATGAGCCCGGTAACTCCAAGTGTTGCAGAAGAAGCTTGGGAATCCTTAGGTAAGAAAAAATCCATTTTCTTTGAAAGGTACCCAGAGCCAAAGGAATTGGTTTCTTCCACTACCAAGTATAAAATCATGATCAATGGTAAGTATAGAGGTGATTACACGGGCGAATCTTCTTTGATCAAACAGCCGCAACTGGCAATTTTATCCACAATCAATTCGCAGCCTAATTTTGCAAAGTTCATAACGGGAGATGTTAAAAAGATGATCGTGAAGTCTGGAATGATTGGTATAATTACAAAATAGTTTCTTGTGTCATAGTTTCTTAAAGTGTACATAGTCCACACAGTTTCTTAAAGTGTACATGGTTTCTTGAATTGTACATAGTTTCTTAAACCGTACATAGCAATGTCATAATTTATTAATGGTTTGCTTGAGCGAAATAAGCCTAGGAAATATAAAGCTATTTTGTAGTGATAAAGCTGTTATTTAGTAAAACTTGAAATATTCACCGCTTCTTGAATGATTCCTATAATTGAACTAACATCGTTTTCAATTATTCGGAAGCACTTTGTTAGGCTAGTATTAGAATAATTAGCAAGCTATAACCAAAGGTTGTCTGTATTTCATGAAGCCTTATGAATATATTTTGTCCTCATTTGAATTAATTTTCTATTCGATTTTTTATAATCTTCTAAATATAAGTTTTTGGATTCTCATGTATTTTTTTCATGCCCATTGATATTGGAAAGAGCAAATTTGCAGCCAAATACCGGCGATCCCTCAAAATATTACTCCATGAGAAAATCATGTCTGTCAGTGTTCAAATTACCAAATGAGTTTGTATTTGTAAAGGTTCTGACTTTCAATGATTCAAAAGAGGATTGCATATTAAGCACAATTGGTCAGAATACCATTTTCCAACAAGATGCTTTTGGATAACACGGAATTTGATATAAAACACATCGCAACACCCTAAAACAACTTGTTGTACCCACGCATATAAAAGTAGTACACAAAATGCAGAACAAAAACATTGGACCATAACATCATACATTGAACCAAAATAAATACAACCTACACATACAGAACAATAGCTTCCTCTGTAGTTCAAGTGGTAGATTTTGCAAATACATATTATCATCGTTTCTCCGTATCATTAACTATTAACTTACAACTTAATGTTTTTGTGCAATCTTCTGAGGACGTCATAAAACTGACTACCTTGAGAGACAGCAATTTCCTTTTCAAGGTCAGTTGGACTTCTGGAACCATCTGGTGCGGAGAATGTACCAGCACCCCATGGAGAACCACCGTGAACTTCAGTCAAATTGGTAATTCTTGAGAAGTTAGGACCATAACCCAAAGGAACATAAATCATACCTTGATGAGTGAGGGTAGAAATAGAGTTCATGGCAGTAGCTTCTTGACCACCACCTGGAGTACTAGTTGACACAAAAACACCAGCTGGCTTGTGGTGCAAGGCACTCTTGGCCCACAAGGCACCAGTACTGTCCCAGAAAGCCTTCAATTGACTTGGAAAGTTACCATATCTCGTTGGGATACCGAAAAGAAAACCATCGTATTCAACCAAGGTGTCTGGCGTAGCAATAGGGTAGTCCAATTTCTTTGCATTCAATTTCTTCAAAAGACCTTCTGGCAAGGTTTCAGCAACTTGGAAAATAGTTGCGGAACCACCGGCTGCTTCGATACCAACCTTGGCGGACTCAGCTAAGGTTGCAACATGTCCTCCCAAGGAGTAGATGATAATTGCGGTTCTTGGGGCTGCCATTGTATTAATTAAAAACTTCTATAAAGTGTTAGAAATCTGGCGCAACCTAACTCTATTTATACTCCGGTTGTTCTCCCCCACTGACATTGCTAAGGTAATTCACGTCCCTAGAATTTCATCTCACTATGGTACAAAACCCCTTTAGAAATATTTTACTAAATTAATATGCATTTTTGTCAGTGCTCGTAATACACAATACCAAATACTTCTAGATTTTTTTCAATGGGGTGTTTGTTTGAACAAGGCGCAGGCTTTTCGTTGGAGCTTGTATTGTTTTTTTCAACAGTTTCGGTGAACTCAGTACAGCTCTAGAAGGCTGTTGCCTCTGTAGCAAGCTTCTGAATGTTAATTAATATACACTATATACAAATGCTGAAATTTCTATTTACATGTTCTCAAGGTAATGGATAACTGCAAATTCTTTTCGGGAGGTTTGTGTTTCAGAATCAACTGTACTTCTCTGTTGGTGGGTTTAGACTCTGCTTGACGAAACCAATGAAGAGACTGCAGTATTCAACTTTAAAAACCTTATCAGACAATGATATTCCACCAGGGTTTCGAAGGGTCTACCATTTCTTTCATTAGAATCCGTTAAAATCCCCTTTCCATCACATACTTTTTGTAATCTTTACGTCTAATCTTACCAGCAAAATTGATCTGTGCTCTCTTTGCAACACCTCTAATTGTTTTACACACCTTATCATGGCCAATCTCTTCGGCAGCCTTATACAAAGCATTGAGTTCTTTCCAGGTCCATTTAAACTGGTATTCTGTACTTATCAAAATAGCCAATGATTCGTCAATCATATGCAATTTGGTTAAGCATTCAATCATCGAGGCTGCAAATTGGAAATCGAGTTTGTCACGTGTTTCTTTATCAAATGCCTTGAATTCAGTGGTCTTTCTGTACATTCCTCTTTCAGACCAGATCTTTTGGGCATATTCGTAATTTCCAAACTTCCCAGCTGCCTTCAATGCAACAACGTACATCAATGATACTCTTGGTACTTTATGCTGAAGTTTCACCTGTTCAAGTTGTTGTAAAATTGGTGATTTTACCAACGACTGGAGACTCTGTTCCATTGTCTCCTTCTCTTCTTCGATAATCAACTCGTCAACAACACTTCTGACTTTAGGCACTCCGTGGTCAGCTAGATATGTTGAGGATTCAAACCGGTCAATGAAATCTTGTAGAGATCCAGCATTGCATGCAATGTTAAGGTATGTGGTTGCACTTGGAGCATTGATGTACTCTGGGTGGTTCATAATGGTGTGTGCCCATAATGCACTAGACTCAGCCAACAATTGCTGTTTTGTGCTGAGATCTTGAAGAGGTAAGAAGGGGACGCCGCTGCCTATCACAACACTTGTGATATCGGAGTCTTCAATAATACTTCTTCTAAAGTGACGACCTTTATCGTGTAAAACAAGCATATGTGGTTCGATGCTATCAGTAACAAGTCTACTGGAAGCATATGCCATCAACAAGAACGAAAAACTCTTTGGGGTGGTGCTATTACTGCGAATCAATTGAAGATAAAGTGCCCTACTTAAAGATAGATCACCATCCTTTGACAGAAGATAAAGCATATACTCAAAACTCTCCAAAGTTGGCTTCCAGTTGTTGTTGTAAATTTCAAACATGAAATCCCAAGCTTTGAAACGAAGCTCTGGACGGGAAGAACACCCTCTTGCCAATGCAACCATAATATTCTGGTTTGTTGGAATTCTTTGAGTCATCATTTCCTCATATAGATCAATGGCCCTTTCGACATCATCGTTGTTGATATGCGATACAATAATGTCCTGGTATGCTCTTGTGGATGGTCGATTCTTTTGCGAGAAAAACTTCATCGAGTCGAAAATCTGGACGGCATGGGAGTGATTACGGGTCTTGTAAACTGTTGTTGTAAGGATATTTGAAAACACCCAAGGAGATGCCTCCAAATCATTCTTCTTCATTTCAGAAAGATACTCATTGATTTTTTCCATATTGGAATTCTTACCGTATGCCTGAATCATGATTTCGTAAGTTTGTACTGGGAGTGGTTTCTCGCCTCGTTGTTTCTTCACCCAGGAGCAATACTTTTCAAGTTTGGCAATCTCGGTGTCAGAAATGCTTGATCCTTGGACTAACCCATTCATAAAGATATTCAATACATTGATGGATATTGCCATTTTTGCTTCCTTCATGAGTTTCTCCACTTGAGGAATAATGGGTTTCAAATGCACAGGCGGGATGGCCGAGATAAAATCAATCACTGATTTGGGCTGCATGTCCTTGAACCCACCAGTCATCTCCAACTGTTGCATCACCATGCCCCAGTTTTGATTCTTATCTGAAACCAAATACTGCACTGCAAGGCCCAACTTTTCGTTGATTTCATCGGGAATTTCGACAGCCGTTGCTATTAGCGAATTCTTTCTTATTTTAACTACCGACTCGTCTTGTGGTGCATTCAAACCTTGATACACCTGGTTGACATCCTCCTTCAATTCGGTCGGCGAAAGAATCTTTTCGAGTCTTGCTGTCTTGATGTCCTTTTCTTGCTGCTTGTGTACCATCCTCGAGATGGTTTTGGTCAACGTATTCAACTCAGCAAGCTTTTCCTTGTACTTTCTCTCTTCTCTGTCAGATTCTCTCTTGGCTTGAGCGTCCAAGAACCTGTCGATCTTTGATTTACTTTCATTTTTTGTCTTTTTGTTTGGTTTCCTACCGCTTCCGACTACAAAGAGTGCTCTTTGCTGGTTCAACCGCACTACAGATTGCCCTGTCTGCTTGCAAATCAACGGCAGTAGCATACTGTGGAGTGGTTTTGATTTTTTTAGTCTTTTCCCATCGCGCGACATTATGGCGATGCCGCGACTTTGACTACATGTGTTGAGAGCTCCGTTAATGCTACTTTGAGTACATGTGTTGAGCACCGTTGATTCAGCTTAAGTTGACACTTTGACTGCTTATTACGAGAATCTTTCAGCTTATTTGGCTGAGGATAACGATCCTTGTTTCAATTTTGATTACTCTTTAATCCCTGGTTAGTTCAGAAAGTATAGCCGTATCGAAGTATATTTATTTCTTGTAGCAGTTCATCAATTTTTATCTTCATCATATATTGGGATAGCTAAATCTACTACAGTGATATATTTCAAATGATTCGTAATTTATATTCAGAACCTGCAACTTGAGTACATCCTTCAATGGTCTTCTCTGATATCCAGCTTTGTTATTAATATGCTGCTTGTATTAAATAAATTAGTAGAGATGTTAAATGCCAAAGATTTCTATTGACACATCACTCTGTTTTCAGATGTAGGATTTGATGGCCTTACAGATCCTTGCAGTCCTATTCCCAAGCATTTATAACCACAGGTTTTTTGCTCGCGATATCTTTTTTTGCAACCGCCATGACAGGAGCAATTGTGAAACAAAAGAGTATGCTGAGGCTAGTGCGTAGTAAGTCTTTACGCAAACTATCTAGCTACATATTTGGTGACAAGAATGAGCCTATAGAAATCTTTGATGAAAAAGCAATGGTAACGACAATAAGCGCTACAGACCTGGTTCCAGATAGTATTGATATGGATCTAGGGACTAAGATATCGGACGAATCTCCACCAAATGGTGAACTTGGGGAAGATGAAAGCCACTACTCAAAATTTCGGAAAACTGAAGATGACCCACAAGGAATCGACCGGCCACCAATATTCGAAGATGCTCTGGATTCAGGTTCTTGCGAGAGTTTCAACACAGAGCCTCCAAGAAGTAATAGCGGGAACTATCGAATGGTCTTTGAAGAAGGGGTAAATGATCAATTGGTTACAAAAGTTAATCAGGAAAGATCCAAGATTATCAATAGTAGAATCAATAGGCATGATAAACACGCTGAGCTGTTAGCGGACGAGTCGAAACGATCAAAGTCTGTTGAATATAAGTACTCCGACAACAAGAATGAGAAAGGTGTTGAAGCCACAAACGACACAACTACCAGTGGACTAAGAAAGCTTTGTTCCAGAAGTTCACTCAGGAATCTCGTTTCGTCAGCATCATCAGGGAGAATGGCTACTTCTACTTCACACAAGACCTTCATGTTGGACTGTGAAGGTCAGACATGTACAGAACCCATTGTTGGTGAAACATTAGTACGCAAGCTACTGAGGAAATTCAGCATGTTGATGGACAAATCGATTTTAACCAGTTCCAATAAGGTTGATGTAGAGGGGATAGGAAGAGATGTGGGGAGAAAATTGAGCTCCCATGTGAAGTCGTCTGGATCTCCTGTGGAATGCGATAATGCCAATTTCCAAACCAAGAAGGATCCAAAGAAGAGCAAAGACACAGCTTTTCCAGCGGTTGGGCGTAAACTACCAATGCTCCCAACATTGAGTTACAATGAGAAAGAGTCAAATTCACCAAACAACGGTTCATTGTTTGATAGCATTGAACCATGTCAACTCATGAGTACTACGGAGAGTGACCTAACACTACCTAGCCTAAAATGGAATTCCCCACACGGAAGTGATAATGCTAGAAGTTTGGAAGATGGGGAATCCAAATTCGGTGGGATGATGAGAACTGGTGTTAGTTATTCTGGATTGAGTATTGATGAGCAAAGAGCCATCACTAATCATAGGTTACATTTTGACAATGAGTGCGAACGCAATTTTAACGGTTTCGTAGGTGATTCTTACCAAGAGGAGAGTGACAATAGTCCAGCAAAACCTGATTCTTCTACGGATAGGAAGGACAATGAACTATCAAAACCGGATTCTCCCAAGTCCCCGAACAAACAGGACAATTTAGCAAGCCCTAGGCAAGGAAGCATCGGCACCGCTAGTGGTGAACAGGAACGTTCCTTATTCGGTCCGTTCCAGAAGTTCACACCTCAGCGGGAAAACTCTTACTCGAGATATCTAACTTTTGATAAGGTTAAGTTAATTTTGACTACTCCCCTGTTATTTACCAACGATAAAGAAATACCTTATCTGATTGATGGAGACTATCCTGGTGGGTTTTACCTGTCGATAAACAAACATCTTAAGCAGGAGAAATATAGTAAAGAGGACGAATTTCAATTTTGAGTGATTGTAGTGGACGTGAATTGCTACACTGCTAGAGCAGTGAAAAGCAATTTACATGTACAGGTTTGAATTAACCTAGAGCGCTTAGTTGGCAGCTGTTGTGGTTGTGAATAAGCCTAAAGGTTCGATCAGAGTATTTAAAAGGTTGTAGTGGTTGCAAATCAGAAGTGCAATCAGAAGTGGCATCAGAAGCGCAAAAATTGCAGTTGACCATATTATGTTTCTAAGAGTTGGCAAAAGCGAAAATCAGTAGACTGTCTGGGTGTTTCATGATAAATAAACTTCTCTTCTTGATGTTTTTCTTACAAGACTACTTATAAATACTATAAATACTACTAAATGAAAACCATAGATTCTGCAAATTGCCAGAGCAGACCAAACGAATCACCGTAAAGAAAAACTCAGGACAGACAATCCCTGGACTACAATCCAACACACATAATCCCAAAGATTTTTCCTTAGAAACCTCCAAAGACATTCCTAAGACAGAACCTCCAAAGACATTCCTGAGACTTGGGCGATTGGTTCTTCATTTCAAACTTAAGAACGACATTAGAAAACACAATTCAAACAAAAGCATGCTTAAAAAGTTGAAATTAAACAACAAATCTCCACAATAACGTAATAAGACGGTTCAGATTAACCTGATGAATATGAAAGAAGGAACTTGAAGGCAATGAATAGAGATTGAACATTTACGTGATTGTAGCGAACGATGGGTAAAGCGCTGTAGAAAAACGAAAATGTAATTTTTTTAAACAAACAACATGAGAAACCTGTTTGGTGATGCTATTGCAGAACAGAATATTTTCAAGGCCTTCTTTGAGGTGAACGGGGGCACTGGACCCGTGGACTTCCCACATGAGCGTGTTGCCGTTAGAAATAACAATGAAGTGTACTTAGCCAACAAGAACTATGTGAGATGTGCTACGATTTCTAGTGTGACGAATGGGTTCAAGATTCTTGACGTTAAGATTGATTTCGCTATCAAGTCTCTTATTCTCAATCACCTGAACAGCATGCTTGCGGTGTGCGGCGCGTCCCAAGTTGTTGTTGTGACTTTACCCAACAACTTGATTTCTATTGAAGGAGCGGTAATCGCTCCCAATTACAAAACCATTCAAGGCTTTGAAGGCGAGATTATTAAGGCAGCATGGCATCCTTCCGCAGGTAGGGACTCTACATTGGTTATTTTGAAAAATACAAATCAACTTGTATGCTACGATATTTCATACTCCACAATTTTACCGTCGATCAGCTTGGATTTGAAAACTTTCAAGCAATTTGAAGATTCTCCACCTGTATCGTTTTCGTTTGGTTCAGATAAACATTTGATTGGCACATTATCGTTGTACATTGCGTCGAAATCAGCGGTGTATGCACTTTTCCCATTCCTACCACCAAACTCCCCACTAGCAACTACCAAGGAAGCCGTGGAAGAAGCGTACAATGACTCCTTTTCTCTCTTGCAAACAATAGATGAAAAGTTCCCTCACTCCCCATTGGAGGACTCGACTCAGGATCCATTGAAAAAGAGAGCAACTACTCAATACCTCTTCTTCAGCGACCTCAAGAAGAAATTTGAATCTAATATATCTCTACAAAAAGAAGTTAGAAACTTATCGTCCAACACTCCAGCCGCCTTATTCAGAGTCGAGCCAATTAGACTAGATAGTCCACTCACCTTACAAGGTCCTGTATACGAACTGGTTGCTGGTTCCATCCACGATATCCATTTTGCAAGCTCCAACGTGGAGCTTTCCACCATTGTTACAGTGGCGCTGAATCGCAATAATATCATGGTAAACTACCTTTCTCAGTTAAAACCTTTGATATTTATGACACAAGAGTTGAATTCCGCATCCTTACAATCAATGACCATTCCAGATCGCAAGCCAAAATCAAGCTATGTTAAATCGAAAAGGGGGTTTGGTTACATCGACATGGACGATGTTAGTAATAGCGAGGAAGATGCAAGGGAATTCAGAAGAGA
Source organism: Kodamaea plutei (assembly GCA_030705055.1). Taxonomy (NCBI): domain Eukaryota; kingdom Fungi; phylum Ascomycota; class Pichiomycetes; order Serinales; family Debaryomycetaceae; genus Kodamaea; species Kodamaea plutei. The sequence continues at coordinate 222,266 of JANIWJ010000018.1, read as the reverse complement.
AGAATTAAAGGCAGAGTTTAAGAGAGAGCGTATTGCGCAAATCAAACTCTTTTTAAGAGATGAAGTCACAAAGTTGACAAGCTTTGCCCTTGATGCTTTGCCTAACCACAATGGTACCAGTGTATCTCGTGTATTTGCTCGACCTTTACCTGGAGATTCTACCAATCTCGTTATTTTCGTTGATGGTCAACTCTACTCATCTGACTTCTCAGAGGCAAGCAATGAATTGCAACATAATATCACTTTGGGGTTCAGCAAGTCTATCTCCAAACCACCTGTGTACCAAAAAATCACCACAGACAAGAGCACATTTTCAGGCTTTGCATGTATACAGGATGTTGATACCGGCACAGGATATTATGTTGTAAGGTACTACAACAACAAACCCCCCATAGTGACCAAGCTCAACTCCAAAATCTCCAAGAACCCCACTGAAAGAGTTGCTCCTCAACCGGAAACCCCAAAACCATCAGGAAAATTCAAAGCCAGCACCAGCTCACAGATTACCGAAATTTCAAAAGTATTGGAAAAGTTGGGTGATATTCCAGTGAGTATTAAGAAGGAAGTGAGTGGGAGTTATGACATTGGGCAGAAAATTAAGTCTGATGTTGACTCCGTTAGAGAAATGAATATTGCAACCCAAAAGATCATTGCCGATACCGCTACGCTCACATCTGTGTTATTGAATTTATACGACATCTTTTCTGTACAAAAGAAGACCCTTGATTCTTCCTTGAAGAGTTTGGATGCTGTCTATGAAAAGAAGATCAAACCCGAAACTTTAATGTCTCTCAGTAATAAGATCAGCGAATCAAATGCCAGACAAGATGCAATCGATGATCGTTTGAAAGCTTTGGAGAGCAAGTTGCAAACAATTCTTTTTAAATCTAAGCAAACAAGAGCATTACCAATTTCCCTCGTTGAAAAGGAATGGTTCAAACAAATTAACAAGTTTAGCAGTGAGTTGTCATTCAAGAATGAAAATTCCATCGTCAATGAGGTCAACGAAATGGGCAGCCAAGTACGCAACTTGGTTGAAACTTTAAAGGGTAATGGTCTGGGTTCGAACGAGGATATTGCTATAAAATTGAAGCGTCTTGAATTAAACCAAAGGCTTTCGAGGGCCCTTTATACTCTAAAATCAGATACAAACAAGTTCAATGTTGCGATATCTAAGTTGGAAAGATCAACAGCCAGTTTACAAATTTAACAAATTATATCTGAAGCCAACAATGTCGGCTCAAGAAACTATTTAATCAACATGTATATGTATGTATGTAGTCGTGTTTTGACTTAGATACTTACATGGTGTCTCAAGAGTGATGAACACATAAATCCTGAAATTAACAGGTGGGAAAGTTGCACCCATAGTCAATTCATTTCCGTAATCTCTATCCAAGATTCAATCAGAACTAAGTTGTTCTCTATCCAAGATTCAATCAGAACTAAGTTGTTCTCTATCCAAGATTCAATCAGAACTAAGTTGTTCTCTATCCTAGATTCTATCAGAACTAAGTTGTTCTCTATCCAAGATTCAATCAGAACTAAGTTGTTCTCTATCCAAGATTCAATCAGAACTTGTTTATCAAATTCTTAGTTATAATCATATTGTTAATTAACCAAAAGTGAGAATGATGGCCCAAGTTTCGTGACTTTCAGACTTACCTGTGCATAGAAAAATTCAGTTATGGTAATAGCATGGTGGAAAATATATACGGGAGCTAGCCGTGCTGTGCGCGACCATTGTGCAGCACTAATCGCTATCCATAAGATGAACCACTAACTTCAAGCCATCAAAATATCTCCCATTGAATCCCTCCACACATTTCTTGCTCAGGACTGGATTGGTGAACTTAATGATTACCCTCCCAGTTTCAAATACCGAAACCTTTGTAATATCATTGCCTATACCCAATTTATCACATTCTTCTTGGATATCTTCTTTTATATCCATTTCCAACACGGGGTCTTTTTTAAGTTCGTGTGCCCTGACCATTTGGTCAACCACCACGATCTTATCCAAAATCTTACGTTTGGCTTCGCTGAATCTTCCAAGTTTTTCATCTTCTTCCCAATTGTTTAATTTCGATTGCATTTCTTCCTTCTTTTGCTTGAGAAGCTTCTTTTGTTCATCGCTGAGAACTTTCTTGGTTGTATGCTCAGACAGAAACTTGGCTTCCTCCACTTTAATCTTCCCCGTCATTGGTTTTAACATAGTGTCATCAAGCATTTCTATCGCCAAATCAACACTTTCCTTTTTCATATAAATGATCAAGGCTTCTCCCTTAAATTCCCCGGCCTCGTTCTCGTATAACTTGATTCTGGCTTCGCCCGTAGAAAAGTCCTCTGAAATCAACCCAAACTTGGCAAATGCCTCCTGTAATTCTTCCTTGGTTGTATCTAGAGGTATGTTAGACACAAACGCTGCCGTTGAGGACTGTTCCTTCTGTTTCTCCTGTTTGAGTTTGGCTATCTCTTGCTTCATCTCAGCTATACGTTGTTTCTTGATCCTCTTCATCTCTAGTTTACTTTCAAGTTCTTCATTTTCCTCATTATTTTTGGCTTCCTCTGTTCCATCAGTTTTGGCTTCTTCTGCTTCATCAGTATACGATTCATCTGAGTGCTTTCTTTTGGTTCCTTTGGTTTCTTCATCTCCATACTCATCTCTGCTTATCCATTTATTCTGTTCATAATCATAAGTGTACTCCTCATTTTCATTCTCAAATACCCAACTACTTGTACTTTGATCTAATGATATTCTTTCATCGATATCTTCTAGTAATTTGGGATTTGCTAAAGCAACAGAAGGTTTGGGTGGGGCTGCTGGAAACTCCATCGGTTTTTGATTTTGATATTTGTGAGGCTGCGAATTGTGCTCCATTGGCCTGCAAATAGCCTGGCAATAGCAATTTGCGAATACTGCTGCGAAGCACTACTGTGGATCATTGAAATATAGACTATTGTATTGAGTGCTTGACATTGAAGCTTCTAGAGTAATAAATTAGAGAGGCTATTGTTACGACAATATTAGTATTCTACATTGAGAAGGTGCACACTATACTCTATAATAGCTTTAAAGGGATTTCATAGTCAATGAAATCCGGTATAGTACATGTAATTGTCTGATTTCTAGATCATTTGTAAGCACCATGCCATCTAGTATTTTAATTAATGGAATTAAAACCTCAACCAGACTACCAATGAACTAAATGGACACTTAACATGGAACTCAATGCAGTGTGTGTTGCTATTGCGGCACGGGTACTTAGTGTTTCACGTTCAAAGATGTTTACATTTAGTGAGGCCATTACGCTATCCACCTCTTGAGCTTACGCTATCCACCACTTCATCCTTTGCTATTCAGCTCTTCGGCTTAGGCCTGTTTTGCAAGCTTGGGATGATACATTTTACAGTTTCAGAAAGGTTTACAGTTTTATTGTTTGTTTGTCGAATGTCGCGCAACATTGGCGAGCAAAAGTTTATGCGACATAGAAATAAATAACGATACCAATGAGCGACTCAAGAGCCAGCGCAGCTGCTGTAGCTGCATCATCAGCGACTCCCAATGACTATATAATGAGTCTAAGCCCAGAGCAGATGGAACATGACCAGAAGATTGGGATCCGTGCTATACGTTTGTTTCTTCAGAGTAAGACTTCGTACGACGTTTTACCCGTAAGTTACCGTTTGGTGGTGTTGGATACGTCTTTGCTTGTGAAGAAGTCGTTGAACATTTTATTGCAAAACAACATTGTGAGTGCGCCTTTATGGAACAACAAGACGTCGCGTTTTGCTGGGTTATTGACTTCGATTGATTTCATCAATGTCATTCAATACTACTTTCAATTCCCGGATAACTTTGAGTTGGTAGACCAGTTGACGTTAGATGGTTTGCGTGATGTTGAAAAGGCGATTGGTGCGGATCCGATCGAGACTATCTCGATACATCCATTCAAGTCTCTTTACGAGGCGTGTGTCAAGATGCTCGATTCCAAGGCGAGAAGAATCCCCTTGATTGATGAGGATGAAAAGACCAACCGTGAAATTGTTGTGAGTGTGTTGACCCAGTACAGAATCTTGAAATTTGTGGCGTTAAACTGTAAGGAAACCAAGATGCTCTTGAAACCCATCAGGGACTTGCAGGGTTTGGGGACCCTTAAGGACATCTCTACCTGTACTATGAACACGCCCGTTATCGAGGTGATCCACTTATTAGCCCACAAGAACGTCTCTTCGCTTCCAATTGTCGACGAACAAGGGAAATTGATAAATGTTTACGAAGCTTATGATATTTTGGCCTTGGTTAAAGGTGGCATTTACACAGACTTGGATCTCCTGGTAGGCGACGCCTTGTTAAGAAGACCAGAGGACTTTGAAGGTGTTCACACTTGCACATTGAACGACAGGTTGAGCACCATCATGGATACAATCAGAAAACTGAGATTGCATAGATTGTTTGTGGTTGATGATGACGGTAAATTGGTGTCTGTGATAACGTTAAGCGATATCTTGAACTATATCTTATTTGGCGAGGAAACGTAGTACTACCAAGAGTAGTCAGACGGCCAGGTATAGATTACTAGTGGTCGTACTAGCATGGATGTTTAGTTTATAATAGGTTTTAACAATAAGTATATTTCATGGTGTCCACTCATTGTGAGATGGTAATGTAACATAGAAAATCAAATGGTACTCATAGATCAAATGGTACTCATAGATCAAATGGTACTCATAGATCAAATGGTACTCATAGAAGATCAAATAATGGTAATGTAGCATAAGATGACTTGTGGGAATGTTAAACAGCTGAGACAATACCTATACACACAAGTGCGATGAGTAAACAGCATACGCAAATATATGCCACAATTATAATATGACATGAGTAGAACATTGTAGAACTGTTTGTCGTGATATGATGTTTGATAGAGATGGTTGTCTTGTTATTCTCTTTACACATTCTTCAAGTGGTTAGGAATTCTAACTCATGGATGTATACAAGAAGTACAGAGCGTTTGAGCATAAAGAAGAAGTAATGAATTAAGTTCACTGGTGGAATAATTGACCACAATTTTCAGTCCTGGAACAAGAAAGCCCTTCTTCGAGTATAGGATGATGGTTCTTCAAACTGAATATTAATAGGATCTGTGGTTCCAGGACCTTCTATTTTCGGTAATAGTTAATATTGAAGAACATTCTCCAAGCCCATTTGCCAGTTAAGTCAACTAAATTCTATTACCATGTGGCTGTACTTGGAGCGTGCGGAAGTATACTCTAAAGGCTGTTTCGAAAAGGACCGTATGCCTGTTACTTGGAAACTTAATTCCGGTTCGAAAAGATCACCATTTGCCTGTTAATTGGAGAATCAAATCAATTCTGGTTCAAACTGATTACCATTGTCCTGTTAATGGGTATCAAGCAAAATGCTGTTTCGAAAAGATTTGCCTGTTACGTGGAGTATCAATGCTAGTTGGAATAGTTTACCGTATTCCTGTTTCTGGAGTATGCTAGTTTGAATAGTTTACCGTATTCCTGTTTCTTGGAGTATGCTAGTTCGAATAGTTTAAACAACCACACATCTCCACGATCCAATAGTGCTATATCGGTATACGCTTCCCTAGCCCATCCAGAGGCTGCGAGTAAGCTCTATGTGACACAATAACAAAGATCTACACAAACATGCGATGGCAAATTCAATGACAAATCCATGAAAACAGTTCAACGATTCAATGGCAAACACTTGAACTACAATGGCAAACACTTGAACTACAATGGCAAGCAGTTGATTCAATAGCAAAACATTTGATTTCATCGCAAAACATTTGAATAAGCATCAACATTTAACAAACATTCAACGACATCCCTTAGCACCCAGTGACATTTCAATGCCAAACCCGTATACAGTCCATCTCGCAATTTGCACGCAAATGCAAATGCAGATCAAACCTAAAATTAATCAGATTTACCGCTTATCAAGACCTCTAGACATTCACAAGACTTTACTGTATAATCTGCGTGACAGACTTGTAGAAAAGAATATCCATTGTAAAGTATTTCTGCGAGCTCATATAACGAGTAAGAAAAGTAGTTTACAGCACAAGACTCTAGCGTCAACAACACTCTACCGTTAGCAACACTCTACCGTTAGCAACACTCTACCGTTAGCAAAACACCATAGCATTAAATTAGTAGCATTGATAGAAAGAAAGAAGAAACTAAAAAAAGAAGAAACTAAAAGGAAGAAACATAAAAGGAAGATTCTAAAAGATATGCAAATATTCCTTGTGGTCACGGGATGATTACATATCAAATGTCATCAACTGTGGATGTGGGTATGAGTTCTGTGTATGTTCCGGATCCACCTTAGAGGTGTTGCACTGTACCGCAAGTTTTAACCCAAAAGGACGCAGCCCACAAAGAAAGGCTGCATTTGATATCAGATATTACTAAGCAGGGAAATTTTCATATATAACACACACAATCCCGCGAGATTGGCAGGTAACGATGTCCAAGGGTTTTAATGTACGGGAGCCATTAGAATCCGATAGACTTTTGTCTGAGCGGTCGGAGGGCCAGGATGTTCAGGAGGCTGTTTCGATCGCGGAGCAGTTTGCCCTTAAGATCAACCTCCCTCAGATTACGCTACGCTCATCGATTGTCGGACTCTTAATAGGGACTATTGTGCTAGTGTCTAATTTTCAGTTTGGTTTACAGACGGGGTGGGTGTCGATGATGTCGTTACCTTCGGCGTTGTTAGGGTTTGCCATTTTCAAAGCTCTTCCCTTTGCCACTGACTTTACAGATGTTGAAAATGTGTTTGTGCAGAGTATAGCGGTGGCGGTGGGTACCGGTCCGTTGACATATGGGCTTATTGGTATTATCCCTGCAATAGAGAAGTTTTTAACCGAGGATGAATCCGGGATTGGCCGTAGAATCCACTTTTCCTTGACTGAATTGGTTTGGTGGTGTCTTGGGCTCAGCTTGTTTGGAGTGTTTTTCGCCATCCCATTAAGGCAGCAAGTGATTATCAAGGAAAAATTGGCATTCCCCTCGGGAAGCGCAACTGCCACGCTCATTTCAGTCATGCACGGCTCTCAGATGTACCCTGAGCCAAAACTGAATCTGGTCAAGTTGCCCGATGAGGAATCTCAGGAGCCCGTTGTTGCCCAGCATGACGATGCTAATTCATACAAGTCAAACCTTTCCGCTTTGGTTAGTACCTTTTCTCTCTCAGCTGCATTCACTTTGTTGGCTTACTTTGTGCCTGTGCTTAAAAGCTTGCCCATCTTTGGTTCCTGGTTATCTGAAAATTATAAATGGAACTTCCAGCCTTCTCCGGCTTATATCGGTCAAGGTATAATTATGGGTTTGCCTACTGTATCGTATATGCTATTTGGAGCCATTCTCGGTTGGGCTGTTCTTGCTCCTCTCGCAAAGTTTTACGCTTGGGCCCCGGGACCTATCGATGACTGGGTTACTGGTGGTCAAGGCTGGATTTTGTGGTTGAGTTTGAGTGTTATGATCAGCGACGCTGTAGTTTCATTTGCAATTGTCATTTATAAATCCCTTCGCCACGCGTTAAAGTATTGGAAGGACTCATCTACTCGCGAATTGGACGCTTTGTCCGTTAACCTGGATGACCCCATTTTGGAAATCAAATCAAACCATCTTATAAGCACAAAAGTTTCCATCATTGGTGTCCTTTTGTCCTCTGTTCTCTGCGTTATATCCATCAGAATGGTTTTCGGGGACTTGGTTCCTATATACGCCCTGTTTGTTGCCATTGTATTGGCTCTTATCTTTTCCATCTTGGCTGTTAGAGCTTTGGGTGAAACAGACTTGAATCCAGTCAGTGGAATTGGTAAATTGTCCCAATTGATTTTTGGCTTGCTTATCCCTGCAAACCATCCATCCAAAATCTTGATCAACCTTATCGCTGGTGGTGTCGCTGAAGCCGGCGCCCAGCAAGCTGGTGACTTGATGCAGGACTTAAAAACTGGCCATTTGGTGGGCGCAAGCCCTCGTGCCCAGTTCTTTGCTCAGATTATAGGCACGTTTTATTCGGTCTTTTTAAGTTCCATCATGTACAAAGTGTACAACTCGGTGTACGCCATCCCAAATGATACTTTTAGAATCCCTACAGCCGTCATTTGGATCGACTGCTCGAGGTTGGTTACAGGGCAAGGCTTGCCCCCACTTGCATTTGAATTCTCCCTTGCTTTTGCAATCATTTTTGGTTTCATCTCCTTGTTGAAAAATACAGTCCCAACCTCGTCAAGCTACCACAAGTACTTGGTTTATCTCCCTAGCGGTGTCGCTGTTGGTATTGGTATTTACAACAGCCCTAACTTCACTTTGGCTCGTTTCCTTGGAGGGTTGGTTGCGTACTTGTGGTTTAGAAGCAACAAGAATGCCAAGGATAGCAAAATTACAATGATTATCTTCAGCAGTGGTCTTGTTTTGGGTGAGGGCTTATTGAGTGGAGTCACCATGTTATTGACTAGTTTGGGAGTACCGCATTTCTAGTAGACTTTTAGAACGCACTTTAATTTAATAGATATCATTATTGCTAGATTTTCAGTAGAGAGAAGGCTTATTGTTTGGCATCACTTAATCTGTGGTCTAGTAAGCCTAGAAATGGAGCGCTAGTAGAGGTCAGTTAATTAGGATTGGCCTGTTAATAAGCAATGGCTACTCAATTAGAGAGCTGCCCAATTAGAGAGCTGCCCAATTAGAGAGCTGCCCAATTAGAGAGCTGCCCAATTAGAGAGCTGCCCAATTAGAGAGCTGCCCAATTAGAATCGCTACCCAATTAGAAGTCAAAATAACAATTAAACGTCAGAGGGAAACAGATGAACCACGGAAATGTTTAAAACGAATCAAGTACCAAAATGCCTAAAGAGGAAAAAATAAACGAGATTCCATTGTACCCGCTAAGGCATCCACAAATGAACAGAATGCTGCACAGAAACAATTACGCAGAATACAGAGTCAACTAGAATACAGAATACAGAGTCAAAACAGAATATAGAATACAGAGTATAGAATACAGAGACAAAAATGCTATTCAACTAAATACCCAGCCGAAACCTAGCAAATTAAAGGAATGAGTCCAAAAGTCAAGAGAACAAGAAGTAAAGAAGAACAATTGAAACATCTTGAAGAAGGATTCCTGAAAAAATAGAGTTCCCTAATAGATGAGAAGAACTGAGAACTGAAAACTGAAAAGTAAGACTGGGGAGCTCTACCTAGTCAAAGCAGCACTATCAGTGCTGAATTATATGATTGTTTTTGGGTCTCCTGACCTTCAAAAACATATATCGTGTTCTAATGTGTAGTTTCCGTATAAAGTTAAGTTCCTTGTTAGTTCCTTGCAAGTTTATGTTTCTCGTAAGTTTAAGTTCCTAGTTTAAGTTTCTCGAAAGCTTTCCATTCAGTGTATTTTGGATTTTGACATGTTGATACTTTCTTTTCCTTCCATTACTTTCGCCTAGTGTGGTTTCAATGATGTTCTCATTGATGCGCATTTCTTTCTTTATCGGTAGAAATACGCTGGTTGATCAAATATATAGCTGTATTGAGAGAAGACATCAGTCCGGTCAAAGTCAACTTTCTAATGTTTGTTAAGCCCTTACCATTTCCCAACATGATTGACTGGCCTCTGTCCGGCTCAATCTTCACATATGTACAAGCACTCTTTTCTCTAATTTGTCTGATGTTGGCACCACCTTTACCAATCACCGAACCTATACTTGCGTTTGCGACAAAAATGTCCTGGTTGAACTTGTCGCCATTCATTCCCACCTGCACCGGTGCATTAGTTATAACGTCGCCCACAATGGTGTTACCATGTTCATCCTGATACGAAGCCTGGGTTGGAACGTTCATTGGGGCCTGGGACATTGGCGGCTGGCCTCCCATACCATAGTGCTGCAGTGGGTGTACTGACGGCTGGAACATCGTTTGGAAGTCGTACGGTTGTTTCTGGCCATAAGAGCCGTGGTGTTGCATTTGTTGGTGCATTGGGTGTTGCATTCCGCCCATATGGTGGTGCTGTTGGTGGTGCTGGGGCATCTTCTGTCCATACACGTTATCCTTCAAGTTTCTCAGCATCATCAGCATCATGGGGTTGGACTGATGCATCATGGAGATATTGGGAGATTCCTGTGTCTTGTGGTAATTAGCAGTGTTATAATACAAAATTTTGTTCTTTTTCAAAGTGTCCTTATGTTCAATCATCACTTGGGAAATGTAGTATATTGCGATGTGGATGGAGTCTCCAACACCGTTAATACTCAAGACTCTGTCTGTTGAGTATGGGAGTGGTTGTTCCGCAGCCTTAAGTTTTGCCGCGGACGATTCTTCAATTTCCCGAAACTTGCTACCCAGTTTCCCAATAATGTACCCAATCAATGGGTGAGGCACCAAAATACGCAAGTGGTACTGTCTGCTCATCATCGACGCAGGCTCGTCCTCGGGCTCATCCAAAATCGTTCTGGTGATAAGACCAAAGGCACGTGCCACATTCTCCGAGGGACCACGTACAGTGACAATACGGTCAGGAACATTCTTAATGTTATCACTCACTTCCATACGTACATTAGCCTTTTCTCTAATGTGTCTGATCTTCTCGCCCCCTTTACCAACAATAAGCCCGGCCTCCTTCACGGGACAGTACATTCTGATTGCAATGTACGTTGGGTCATTGTCGCGTTCTCTGTGGTTTGACACAGGCTTAGAAGGTGTGCTTTCGCTGTACTCGTTCTCAGCCAATTGGTCCCCGTCAGAGTTGCCCTCGTCATTGCCAAACTCGAAATCATCATTGTCCTCCTTGATCGATATGTCCACATCCTCCAACTGCCCAATCTTCGGAGCAGTCTGTGCTTGGTCCTCCTGCTGGTCAATCATGGTCAACTGCTCACTGTCAAGGGCAACCCTCTTGTTCAATTGATCCCCATTAAGATCCACCTCTTCATTCTTACGCTTAAGATTACTGCTTTCCATCATGATGTCGATAATTTTTCTCCTTTTTTTGTTTTTTTTCCGAGATCATGAATTATCACGTGAATTGAAATTGACGGTTACTTAATCTCATCTGACTTTTAGATATCATTTTATCTAGTACCACTTTTCTCGTGTTACTCTATTATTTGGATATCTTTTACTCTATTATCTGGGCTTTTTCTAGCTACTTATTATCTGGGCTTTTTCTAGCTACTTATTATCTGGACTTCTTCTGGCTACTCTATTATCTGGGCTTCTTCTAGCTATCCTAATATCTACCTGTGCACGACAATTAACACTATGCATTATAAAATGATGTGCGTTTATCAATTAGCCTACATTTTGAGATGCTCTTGGATGATTGTATGATATTTAAAACCAGTTGCACTTGCCTGGCCAATCAAGCACTATAAACATCAGAGGCCGTAACCTAAAAGCACAAAATCGTCATGAGCACAAAAACATCATCAATATCACCATCATAAAAGCATAAAGTCGCTAAGAGGATCACTAGTAGCGGCATAACGCATACCTAACGCAAGGGGTTTGTGACCCGATCGCTCGATGACGTGAGTGTTATCATTTTGTGTTGGATAAATTGAATTCTACTCCGATATACCGATGGATCAAGAAGATAGTCTTAAAGTTGAGATCCAAATAATTGCGGTGTTCGGTCCTCAAATTTTTAACTATTAAAGAAGTGAACTGAAAAGTGCTATTCAGAACTGTTCTCTCCGCCTTTGGGAATATTCTCAATCAGACCCAGCTTGAGAATCGTGCCAGGGCAGTAGTAGCTACATGATGGGAATACATCGTTGTCTTACTTAGTCATTAGACCAGTACTAATTCTTAATTCCATCCATACACTTTTCCTCAAAGTTAATCAACTGTAATATCAATGGAATAGGAGAAATGATCAAGGTATCAATGGTCAAATGATAGTAGCACATTACGCTAATTTTCAAGTGTTGAACATTCAAGACTTTCTCAGCTTTTCCAATTCCTTTGCCCTTTGGTACTGTTCATCAGCCTTTGAATGAACTCTGCCCAAGAAATCCTGCTTTTCCAAATACCCGCCTCTGTTACCAATTTTTAATTCGTCCTGGATTTTTCTCTTATCGACAAAGGATGCCCAGTCGAGTCTTGATTTTTCCAACGTGGACAACTTCATCTTTTTGCTACCCTGGATCATCAAGAACTTATCGATCAACAGGGGTCTTTTCAATTTGATTTGGAGCTGGACAGGTTCGTCGATTCCCGGGACGGCCCGCATCACGGGGATGGAGGACCTCGACACACCCTCCTTTTGCTTGATGATATGTGCCGTGGAGTTGAGGAACGCCTTGGCCTCCGCAGAGTTCGCATCCACAAGCTTCGTCTCCGTGATCACTTTACCGGCAAACGCATATGACAGCTCAATCGTAATTTGCTCTGGGTTCATATCGTCCGATGGCTGGCTCGCTTGTTGCGCATCCTCCGTGCTTTTTGCCAACACACTCCACTCATCATCCGCACTCTTACTGTTAAGTTCACTGAAAATACTGTTCACGTCTATCTTGGACTTGGCCACAACTAACCCATTCTCGTCCGTCGCAAAGTTCCCAATGTACTTGGGTACACTCGTGTCTGGTTTCGCCTGGCTACGGGTTTTCACCTGCGAAACACTCCCTTGGATATTTGAGTAATCCTTGATTTCCTCGTTATCTTCTTCTTCATCATCGTCGTCTTCATCGTCTTCTTTGGTTTCCACTTTCTTATCTGGGTCATAGTCGTCATCCAAATCCTCATCGTAGTCCTCTTCTCCAGTATCATCTCCGTTGGTTTCACTGGGTGCGTTCTTCTCACTGGGTGCGTTCTTCTCACTGGGTGCGTTCTTCTCACTGGGTGCGTTCTTCTCACTGGGTGCACTGGTTTCACGTGCTCCGCGGGAGCGCTTAACGACCCCTTGAGACGTTCCCTCTCCGCTATCCATCGCCAGCGCCTCGCTATTGCTGTGTTTGGCCATCGTGCCGTTTCCTCGGGTGGTGTTTGAAGAGAGCGAAAAAAACTACAGATCACAAAATGTTCAACAAACTGCAAACTATTTAAAAAGGTGGAACCCCCAGCTTTTTTTTTCTGTAGGCCCACACATCCATCATGTCCTTAGCTGATTCCGAGTTCCCAATCATTATGCTTTCTGCAAAGAAGCATTTTGACGCACTTCCCCTTGAACACAAGTTGTACGCACACCACCTCTCACGTGCCTCCCACTGGGGTACCAGAACTGTGTTGAGGCAGGTGTCTCCAGAGTCTGAAAACATTTACGACTTGATTCTCGCCATCCACGGTGCCTTGGGCGCTCCAGCAGATATCGAAGGTTACGTTGCTAAGTTGGACGGTGCTGTCGACGCTGCTTCCGTTACTCAATACCTCGAGTACTCTGCTCAGTTCCTTGGTAACTGTGGTAACTTTAAGAGTTTTGGTGATGAAAAGTTTGTCCCACGCTTGTCTGTGGAAAGTTTTGCTGCTTTGGTCGCAAAGGTTAACGATCCAAAGGCCCTGGAGTTGTTTGAAAAAGTTCGTGAGGCCTTGTACTCAACTTCCCAAAACTTGTTGGGATGGCCAGACAAGAACTTGGTATCTGGTTACTACCCTTCTGCCATCGTCATCACTAAGGAAGAGGTCGAAGATGTCGACTCCGCCTTGGCTAAAAACGGTATCATGCCTGAAAACACAAGAATCGAAAAGAAGTCCGAATCTGAGTTTGTCGTTCACGTTGCCAGTGCTGAAAAGACTAACAAAACTTCCTACTACCCAGAGGAAATCAAAACCGAAGCTGGCGCAAAGGTAACCTTTGCCTTTGGTGACTACTCTGCTGAATTTGCCCACATTGTCGAACACTTTGAAGAATCAGCCAAGCACGCCGCCAACGACACCCAACGCAAAATGTTGCAACACTACACAGAATCCTTCGCCACCGGTTCCATGAACGCCCACAAGGACTCCCAGATCGAATGGGTCAAGGACCTCCAGCCTTTAGTCGAACTGAATGTCGGATTCATTGAAACTTATAGAGACCCTTCCGGTGTCAGAGCTGAATGGGAAGGTTTAGTCGCTATGGTCAACCAGGAAAGAACCGCCACCTTCTCCAAGTTGGTCAGCCAAGCCGTCACCTTGATCAGCTTCTTGCCTTGGGACAAGAAATACGAGAAGAATGTCTTCACGCCACCAGATTTCACCTCCTTGGAAGTCTTGACCTTTGCCAGTTCCGGTACCCCTTCTGGTATTAACATTCCAAACTACGACGATGTTAGACAAAACCACGGCTTCAAAAACGTCTCCTTGGGTAACGTTCTTTCGGCTAACCCAAAGAAACCTAAGAAGGCTGAGGTTATCTCCTTTGTCGATGCCCAAGTTGCAGAAAGATTCCGCAAGTGGAGAGAGGACGCCTTTGAAATCCAAGTTGGTTTGCACGAATTGTTGGGCCATGGCTCGGGTAAGTTGTTGCAAGTTAACCAAGATGGTACCTTCAACTTTGACAGAGAACAAAACCCAGAAATCACCTCCTGGTACGGTGCCCACGATACTTGGGCTTCCCGTTTCGGTTTCGTCTCCGGATCTTACGAAGAATGCCGTGCTGAAGCCGTCGCAGTCTACCTTATGCTCGCCAAACCAAAAGAGGTTTTACCAATCTTTGGTTTCTCCGATGAGGCTGATCAAAAGGACCTTCAGTACATTGGTGCTTTGTCCATGATCAGAGCCGGTTTGCTTGCCTTGGAATTCTACGACCCATCTGAAAAGAAGTGGGGTCAAGCACACATGCAAGCCAGATACGCCATCATGAGAGTCTTCCACACCGCTGGCGTCTTTGAATTCAAGCACTCCGAAGCTGACTACTCAGACTTGCAAATCGTCATTGACGAGTCTAAGTTGGAAACTATCGCCGTTGAGGCCATCGGCAGCTTCTTGAACAAGTTGCACGTCTACAAGGCTACCGGTAACAGAGAAGGTGTCGACTTCTACAATGACATCACCTCCATCACCGAAGAGTACGGTAGATACAGAGACATTGTTTTGGCCAAGAGATTGGCTAGAAAGGTTTTGATCCAAGCCAACACAGTCATCAAGGGTGATACCGTTGAAGTTGTCGAATACGAAGAAACTGAAGTTGGTATGATTCAAAGTTTCTACGAAAGACACGTTTAATCATGATATTTACGTTTAATGTACTTAATAATATGTCTGAGCATGCCCAAGCGTGTTCTTTGTATATATATGAAGTTGTAGTTTAAACGCATTTCTACGTCTGCCCCCTGATGGAGCTTAGTATTTTTACAACTTTGACCATCATTAAACTTGACAATCCGCATATTGATTACTTTGTGCTTTTCCTGAAAATTGAGTCCATTGATCGAAGATGACTTTTAGGAAGAAAAATTCCAGGTTTTGTAGCTACAAAGGGATGTTTAACGTTTGCTTCTGTGTGGTTTTAGTGTTTCTTTAATTTAGTATAATGCTTGTTTCTCATATATTACTGTTTTTGCTCCATTTTCCAATGATTCTAAGGACATACTATTAGCTTTGATGATGGCAAACTTACAGTTCGTCCTATATCTCAATGTTGTTGAATTATATGAGTATAAACTAGCTTATAAACTTTATTACAAATTTGGAAAATGGCTGCGAAAATTTGAAATTAAAGTTTGAACAAGACGTCCCAATCACCGTACAATCGTTAGACAAATACGGACAGAATTAATAACCGTGGAAGATGAATAATAAGAGATTAAATCCACTGTTTATAGCTCTCTGGTTATTATTATAATCAAGATAGACTTACTATGACAATGTGCAATTGAAACTAGAATTATAAAAACAAACGGTAAACATATGTATTTGCATAGTATATTTATCAGAAAATATGTATTGAACATCAAAAAGGAACATCAAAGTCAACACTGAACTTTATCAGAAAATGAAATGGGTAACAGATTCGATGCTTCTAAAGAAAATCCTAATCTCTAATACTATTCACAGCAAAAATATAAAAAATAATGAACCTCTACGATCCCAGTCAACTAACAAAACTCCCTATTAACCTCGGTATGCTGAAACTACCCAATCATTCTAATATTCTAAAACTATCAACTAGCCTCTCCTGGACTACCCACTCCCTCTAATATGCTGAAACTACCCACTAGCCTCTGCTGAAACTACCCACTAGCTTGCTGAGGAATACCGCCCGATAATTCTAAACCAACCTCAAGGAATCCTATCTTCGACTCGAAAACCAAGTTGAAAATGGCATTGAATTTGATTATCTCTATATCTCGTGAAGTGAGCCGGTCTCGGCACTTTGTGTGAAACGTTTTCACGTGACAGGACCAAAATTAAATCAACTTGACCCACGATGATAGTCACCCAGCTGGTGATACGAATGATGCGGTCCCTGGCGCCGATGGTGCCGCGGAGTACCGCGACACTCATTAATGTGTGTTCGAGCACACCCAGTTATGTACCTTTTGTGGCTTCCTGGCCCGTTGTTGCGCCCAGAGTGAGTTCCCATCGGTGGTTTTCACAAACGGTGATGCGGAAGGAGCCACTCAAAGTGCCCCAGACGGGTAAATCTGCACTTAAATCGTCGCTGTTGGACGAGCTTAAGTCTTCGCAGAGTCTCCGTGCACACCTTGAAGTCGCCAAGCTTAAGAAACAGGAAATCAAGCAAGAAGAGAAGAAGGAGCAGCGTCGACAAAAGCGTAGTGTGAAGGATAACTTCCGCACGATTGGGCGGATTATGCAGTTGGGAAGACCCGACTGGAAGCTCTTTTTGGCAGCAGTCACATGTATCCTCTTTGCTGTGTTGTATCCCACAGCGTTGGTGAAGTTGGTGGGGTCTGCGATCGATGCGTACAACCTGAACCAGCTTGATAGCGAGGGAACACTCTTGATTTGGGGGCACAAGTACACGACTGTGTTTTCCGTGATGTTTCCATTTATGTGTATCTCAGCCACGTGTTTCTGGGCCCGTATTTGGGTGCTCAAGTTGCTTGGAGAACGGATGGTTGCACGGTTACGTTTGAGGGTGATGAAGCACTTGTTACGCCACGACTCTGCCTTTTACGACAATGACAAAAACAAGGTTGGCGATTTGATTTCGCGGTTACTGAGCGACGCCTACGTTGTTTCCAAGTCAATTACTAGCAACTTGCCCGATGGCTTGAAAAACTTGCTTTTCGGAATAATCTCGTCTTATATGATGTACCTGATCAATCCCTTGTTATTCTGTGTGATGTTGTGTGTATCGCCACCCATCACGTTTGGTTCTGTGTGGTATGGTGAGAAGATCCGTGATTTGTCTACACGGCTCCAGAATGTCACTGCTGGACTCACCAAAGTCAGCGAGGAAACCTTAAATTCGGTAAAACTCGTCAAGGCTTTCACCGGCGAACACAAGGAAATGGCCAAGTATGCTGACCAGTTGCGCCTGGTGGTGCTGGTGGCCAAAAAGGAGGCTCTTGCGCAGTCAAACTACGCTGTTTCAATATACTCCCTATACCACACAGGCTACCTCTCGTGCATAGCCTTGGGTCTTTACTTGATTTTGAAGGGGCATATGACCACAGGTGACGTGGTTGCCTTCACAATGTACTTGGAGTTCTTTAACCTGGCATTGTACTCGTTGACCACCACTTATATGGAGTTGATGAAGGGTTCCGGTGCCGGAGTCAAGTTGTTCCAATTGATCGATTACATCAGCGACGTGCCTGCCGTCAAGGGAGATAAGGTGAGGAAGGTGGGTGATGCTAAACTCGGTAACGATATAGAATTCCGCAATGTGGTGTTCAGCTACCCAACAAGACCCAAGGATGTCATTTTCAACGGCACCTCCTTTAAGGTTGAGGGCCTGTCTTCCACGTGCTTTGTCGCACCGCTGGGCGCGGGCAAGTCCACCATTGCAGCTTTGCTCCTCAGATCGTACAACACCCAGAGTGGTGAGATCCTTATTGGTGGGAAAAACATCGAGTCCCTTCAGGTGCGTGAGTTAAGAAGAAAAGTGATTGGAATCGTGCAACAAGAACCTGTCTTGTTATCCGGCTCCATTTTGGAAAACATTGTTTACGGATTAACCCCGGCCCAGATTGACCAACTTAGCATGGATGAAATTATCGAAGTGTGTAAACAAGCAAACTGCCACGATTTCATCAGCCAGTTCCCAGATGGATATGATACTATCATAGGAGCAAGGGGAGCGTCTCTCTCGGGTGGACAAAAGCAAAGAGTCGCTATTGCAAGAGCGTTGATCAAGAAGCCATCCATTTTGATTTTGGATGAGGCAACATCCGCTTTGGACTCCAAACTGGAAAACTTAATCAACGAAACATTGAAGTACTTGACTTCCCAAAGTAAACTCACAATCATCTCCATTGCACACCGTTTGTCCACCATCTCCAAGTCCGAAAATGTCGTGGTGTTGGGTAAGGGCGGTCAGGTGGTGGAACAGGGCAGATTTGTGGATTTGTTCAGTCATCCAGATTCAGAATTGTCCAAGTTGTTGGACGAGTCAGCCACATCTGCATCAAGCCAGAGGGATATCAAAATGAGTGAACAAAAGAAGTTGGATCTCGAAACAGAGAAAATTGAATCTGCTCAGTTGGCTTTGGAAAGCGTTAGAGCCATGATCGAGGAGTTGCCTGAGGGCGAAAGAGATCAATTGATCGAGGAGTTGACTGCAACAGAAGAACAAGAGTAGAGTTCATTAGATTAGAGGTATTGTATATATTGTTTCTTTCTATCAATGTTAGAGATTTGAGGTTTTACAGTAGATTTTTCAATTATAGTAATCTGTGTTAATGTATTTGCAATTTCTATGAGTGTTGCACTCGTATGATTCCTTGTAGTCGTTAGATTTATCCGCTGACTTCCATAGAAGTGATCATTGCTCATACAAGTTCTCGTAAGCGTTCTCGTAAGCGTTCTCATAAGCGTTCTTAGAAGCTACCTTCATAGAACGGATTACTTATAAGCTACCTTCATAGAACGGATTGCCCATAAGCGACCTCTATTGACAATGATTCCATAGGCTATCGACAAAGCATTGGACCACTTCTCTACACCATCATATCAACGCATGTGTTCTATTAAATATACACCTAGTTACCCAAAGCCTTAGCTTCTGATTGAACACCGTTTTCAATCTTGATAACCTTGACTTCGGTGAGACCTCTCTTTTCAGCAGCAGCCTTGAATTCTGGCTTCAAAGCAGCTCTGACAGTCTTGGCGGCAATAGACATAGCCTTGTTTAAGGAAATACCAGCTTGTTTGTAAGCAGACATTATGGATGAATATTTATTTTCAGTTTGTTCAGTACATTTTTTTCTACCGGTTCGCACAAGTTTTTTGATTGGTTGGTTTTTTCGGTGCAGGTTTTCAAATTACGCTTGGAATAGGTACCACGCGTAAAACTGAGCACCCAATTGGCTGCGAATTCTTCCTCTTGGCATGACAAATATACATAGCTTTGGTGTCTTGAATGACATGTTCTACATGCAGTTATGGAGTTTCTTAAAGAAGTTGCACTGAAATGTTTAAAGAGTTGTAGTAAATTCTTGCATAGGATTATGGTTGTTTATTAAAACTTGCAGTGATTATGGTTGTGTATTAAAACTTGCAGTGCTTATGGTTGTTTATTAAAACTTGCAGTGCTTATGGTTGTTTATTAAAACTTGCAGTGATTATGGTTGTTTAGGGGGCTTTCCCCTTATTGATATCGTTCCATCGGCTATCTAAAGAACACGCAGAAATCAACCAGAAACAGGATAGCGAAACAATACAATTTGACTGTTCAAATATACAGCTCTCTTCCCAAAAGCACTGGGGTCCGGAATATGAGATATATCTATCCATTTTGTTTCAATGATAAATAGAAACTCCATATGTGGGTCGGGTTGGCGCTTTTGGTTGCGCTATCTCTTCTCATTCAAAATGTAAATAAATGAAACTATCTCATTAAACTGTTCAAATTAACCTGATAAAATCTCCTGTTTCACTGGTGAGACATCAAGCGGATACGATCAGGTTCTAATTGTTCCAACATGTAGAAAATTGTGGTCAGGGAGTATATGGTGGTTCCAAAATGAAAAGCTGTTTGTGTGTTACAGTAGTAAATTCTCTGCAAATGGATATTAATATTAACACTAGAGTCGAAATTAAACTAAGAGGTCAATTTAACAACCCATAGTAAGGACAGTGATTTGCCATAAGCATAACTGTAATATATAACCAGGTACTGAGATATTATGCCAAGGCTATTGAAAATTCTACATTTAGCTACATGCATACCACACGGTTCTTTCAGGCTATATTCTAACTCTCCGATCCTAAAGTATTGAAGCTATTGTGTCTCTAAAGCTTTGGCTATTTTTGCCCCGTATCTATTCCTTACCCTTACCCTTCTTTGAATTCAACCAGTTAATAAAATCAAAGAACATAGAAGCTTGGACTTTACTTTGTGGGTTCAAAGCCCATTTTTTCAAGCAATCGGCATACAAGTCAATAACTCTTTCCAAATACTCATCATCCAATCCAATCAAGTTCTTGGACACGATAATACACGCCTGGTTGCATGCCAACGAATGTGCTTGGTTTGAAGATTTCTTAGAGTTGGCTTCGTTCTGCAACGCTTCAATGAGACTTAAAAGACCATCTTTGTATTCAGTTTGTGATTCCTTAGTTGGGAAGTATAATTCCAACTCCTCGACGGACACCTTTGTTCTGCTCACCTTTGTCTTAAGTAATTTGTGTGCCTTTGCTCCTAAGTTCTTATCCAAAGTCAAGTTAATCAACGTGATCAATGGTTGCAAAAGAGTCAAGTTGAGGTGTGAGTTTGGATTGATTTTATTGAACAGATCAATGAGATCCAAAATTCTACTTTTGAAAAAGATCATTTGTTCTCTAGCCTCCATCACTTCGTGCTTTCTCTTGTTTCCAGTGGTGATATTGGCTATGGCATCATGTCTCTCCTTGAAAATCTTGGAGAGATGGCCATCCATGGCCATCATATCTTCGTCATCCATGGACTCCGACTCGTACGAGTTTTCTCCCTCATCAGAACTCAACTCATCAAATTTCACCTCTCCAGATTCTCCGGTGGGGATCCCTAATGCCTGGGCCAACTTGATGTTTGTTTGTTTATCAAGCTCATCAATTTTGGATGTAGAGTTTTCGGGGTTTGGCTTCTCTTTTGCGTCTTCTTCATCTTCCTCATCTTCCTCATCTTCCTCGTCATCTTCATCCTCTTCATCTTCTTCATCTTCCTCGTCTGAATCTTCAGAATCGCCATGAATACCTTCGTCGTCAATTTCTAAATCAGGGTTTTCGTCAAACAACTTCTCCTGTCCTTCCTTGTTCTCCTTCGCCACCAAAACGTTAAACAATAATTGTAGGCCTTCCAGATGGATCTTCAATTTACCGGTTGCATCATCGGCACTGCATAAAAACGACTCCCACACCACCAGTGAGAATTTCTTCAACAAGGTAGCTTGACGGGATAAGAAGGATAAGATGATCTCAATGAGCACAATGTCAGAGGACAAGTGGTCCTTGTTATCGTTCCCTAAGAAACTGGACTCGTAGCAAAACTTCAAGTCGTTCATAACTGAGATGGCCTCGTCATCACCCATGTAAAGCTGGAGCACGGCCATGGAAAACATCAACTCAAAACAGTAAAACTGTTCGGAGGCAGAAGAGCTCTTTTTGGACAAGTCATGGACACTGTTCAAGATTTCTATGGTTTCCAATCTCACGGTGTCGATTTCCAGATCAAACTCTATCAAGTTGGTGTATTTGTCAGATTTTTCCAACTTGAGGATCTGCTTGACGCAAAAGTATGGCCAAGAAGAGGAATCCTTTCTTTTGACACTGACAACATCGGAAAGCAAAGAGTTCAACTTTTCACGGCAAATCTTAGCATACGATGGTTTTTCTGAGGTTTTGGTGAAAAATCCATGGTGAATGAACAATTTGATGATTTCTTCGGCAGTCTCATACTTTTGGTCTTTTCCATACAAGTGTTTGCTTGATCTGACCAACAAAATCAACTTGTCCATGTACCATCTTAAGACGTTATCGTTCGGGTTTTCAGTCAAATCTTTGAATTTGGTGATGAGGAGATCCTTCAATTGCAACAACACGAGAGAAACCTCGTGTTCGTTGACGGAACCCAAGGACTTGTCGTTGAAAATAGTCAACAAACCATCCACAGTCTTTGACTTTGTCAACAAGTCGAAGTTCCAGCACCCACCGTTTGACTCATCAAGGAGCTTACGTACAATGATCGGAGCTTTCAAAAAGTTATCCTTCGAAGTTTCCACCATCTTCTTCAACGTCAAAGTGGCAATCTTGTGCAAGAATCTGTTTGCCTGTGCACTGTGGTTGATAAGGATTCTTAAGAAGTTTGGAGTGAACAAGTATTGGAGATCATCGGCATTGGTGATGGAATCCAAGAATTTCTGGAAGATTTCGATCCCCCAGTATTTGCGTTCGGTGGATGACTTTTCGGAGAATAAGGTTTCATCTACAACCACTTTCCAGAACTCTTCCAAGCCAACCATTCCCGTCACTGGTTCCTTTTGCTTCTTTGCTGATTTTTTGGAGGATTTCGATCTCTTTTTGGAATCACCAGACAGTTCGGAGTCGTCGGCGTCATCACCAGTAGCAGACAGCGTGAATTCCTTGACAATCAAATCCCACACAAATGGGAGTCTGGGGGACCAGTTGCCCTTCTTCTTCAGGTCCAGTTCTGGTTCGGCAACTTCTACATCTTTTAAGGCCTTGGCCAACACAGGAAGGTTACCCTTGGACAATGGATCGTTGTTCTTCCAGTTGGCCTTGCCCTGCGATGAGATCTTGGAGGCCAAAGATGCTCTCTTGGATGATGGCATCGAAAGATAGATGGCAATACCTTCGGTCGACAAGTTTAAGCCTTGGTTGTTGGTGGTTTGTAAAATATGAATCAAAACGTTTTCTTTCAAGTCATTGGCCAATTCGCTAGAAGCTTCACCGAGAATCAAGCTGATGAATTGACACACAGTAAACATTGTGCTTTCGCGTAACCAGGTTTTCAAATTGGCAAGTTCAATCATCATGGTAACGAATTTAAGTAAAACCTCTTCATTAACCAATTCCCTCTTGAATAAAACCTGTGAGTTGATCAAGATTTGTAAACCAAACAATCTACCAAATAACACTGATCTCTCTTCTTTACCTTTCATACTGGACTTGAGTTGTGTTGTGGACTGCACCAAGTCTAAGAATGAGCCGATGGTAACATCCCCATGGTCTTCACGCGGAACAAGTTCTCTCACCACTTCTGCAAGTGCCATGGAGAAGCCAAAACGTGCACTTTGTCTGGAGGTGATAAGGCCCTTGACTAATCTGTTCAATGCATAGTCCCAGTCGGGTTTCTGGTTCACTTCAGATAGCTCCGTGAAGAGCTTGGTGGCAGCTTCAATCCGTTCCCCAGGATGCTCGGATGCAAGCCTGTAGTAGTGGTCTTTGGATACAGACATGATGAGATGAGCTGGATTTTTTTTGTGGGTGCGAATATCTGGTAATGAGTAGAAACTGAGTTGACTACAACAGCGGAGAGTGTGGAAAGTTAGTGATTAAAGGACAACTTAATGGACAATGGTTAGCTTAATTGACAGTTCAAAGGATATTGGTTAGCTTAATGGACAGCTAAAAGGATATTGGTTAGCTTAATGGACAGTATTAGTGGTTTAATGATCCGATGCTCGTAGATTAATGGACCATACTACCAAACAGCTTCATCTACCAAACAGTTTCATCTACTAAACAGTTTCATCTACCAAACAGTTTCATCTACTAAACAGTTTCATATACTAAACAGTTTCATCTACTAAACAGTTTCATCTACTAAACAGTTTCATCTACTAAACAGTTTCATCTACTAAACAGTTTCATCTACTAAACAGTTTCATCTACTAAACAGGTTTATGTGGAACAAATATCTTAAATGTGTAGGTTAGTTTGACGAGTTTGATACTAATTTAACAATTTATTAAGTAGATTCCTAAATGTACACATGCCAGATCAGAGCTATCGAGTAATCCAAAACAGTTGAGTAATCTAGCTACAAGAGAAAGACTGAATATGACAAGATCTGAAAACGAGAACTGATTATACATAAAAACAATAGCTATTAGTTTGCGTTGTAATGGCTCGATCCACCATCGAATTTTATGGATACCAAGTATTTGAATATGGACTAGTTAATCCAACAACAAACACTGTATTCTATAAATAGTTGATGTGCTTTGAATGACAAGAGCAATATGATGTGAAATGGAAGGTCCCAAACCATTTATAATCTGAGTACCATTATTAGTCTCTTTTTAAGACGCATATGGCTACAAGCTTATGAATCTCCATTTTAGAAATGTGTTTGGGGTTACCTAGATTTGGACCTATTATAGTTATTGTTCTTGAAGTTGAAACTTTGGAACATGACAGGGCATTGAATCAGCTTGTTCTTTATGATATTCTAATAGCAAAACGTACGGTAATATAGTATAAACCAGAAGTTTCTAAAACAAGTGAAATGTTCTCATACAAGTGATACAAGTGAAAACAGTGGAAAGGTCAGCATCTCCATGGGAGCAAAATCTGTTAACGACAGAAAATCTCCTTTTTAAAAGGGTTTACGTATTGAATATTCTTGATAGTGTCAGCATGAGAAGGACATTGTAACGTCTAGGCACTATTTGTTTTGATTCGTAGAATAGAGTTCTATTGTTACAGAGAATTTGGAACATATTAGGAATGGTATAGTGATAGTTTACATTTCCTAAATGACACTAAACTGACCAGTTCATAGTGTATAACTCAGCTAAATAATTTAATCTACTAAAGAAATCTAACTATAAGAAAGCGGCTTGGAGATACAAGGAGGTAAGATCCCAGTTTCATCAAAAAGATTAACTGGACAAAAGATCAAGAATTAATATGATGTTTAGCCCATCTCGCTTGTTCTTTCATCCACTCACACCACCTGACGAGGCAAATTCTGGGTCTGATTGTTTTGTATTATGCTCCTTTTGAATTCTTGCAAATCAAGGGGGATAACGTTACAACTTGAGCTCAATACTCAAAATTCTTTCCACTTTGAGTATTATCTTACTCGCATCACACCACGGTTTAAACTTATGTAATTCACTATGCAAGAAAGGCGGGAAAGGCTCTGTAGTTTACTGGGTTCCCGTCATTCATTTTATAATACATTCATTGTATTAATTCTATAATCTATGTGTTATAAATTCCTTTTTAAGTCTCTTGGCCAATCTTGAACTGAGGATATATTTCAATCATTTATAGTAACTAGACACCGAGGTTTATAAACACGAATACAATAATAGGAATCACAACCATTTACATATTCAATTCTGTATGACTAGAAGATTTGCTCAGTAGTGATATAAAATATAAAGATATTTAGTGGTTAAAACTGTTCGGAGGATTGGGTAAAAGTCTTTATCCAATTCATATTAGTTATAGACATAGTTTAATTGATTTAATATTTGTTTGCTTATGCGCCAAATTGTACTTTGTGGTGGATATATTTATTCGCAGCCAAATTCAACTAGTAAAAAATTTAACCAATTCTGGAAACGTGTAAGCTAATGGAGGAAACAAACCAATACGATTCGGAAAATAGAGTATCAGTTATTCAGTTTAGATTCCAAGGTCATTCTGACTAACGAGTATTAGCTCTATGCAGCAAAAATCTAATTTAGAAGCAATATGGTCTATATAATGTCCGCATTAAATGTAGATGATAAATAACCTAAGTAAAACGAATATACTGTAATATGCTAGCACAGACTCTGATGGTGAATTGAAAAGAAAGGGACCAAAAGTGAGAGGAAAAATACTTTATTTCAAACTGAAATATGTCTTTAACTGTTTTCCAGAAGGCTATATTGTGTTTTTAGGTTTTATTCTCAGCAACTGTGGACTTTGATTTCTGCATCTACACGCCATTATTTGGTTGGAGTTGTATTATAAGATATACCTAGTATGAAAGTGAAATAATGTAAATGGTGACTCCAAACTATGGTTTCTTTTGAAAATAATAGGGTCGAAGTCAGTATTCCAATTTCTTCTAGCTGTTCAAATAGTAAATTGCAAAACCAGTTAACATTGATTTACTGAGCCAGATTCATTC
Organism: Kodamaea plutei; assembly: GCA_030705055.1. NCBI lineage: Eukaryota > Fungi > Ascomycota > Pichiomycetes > Serinales > Debaryomycetaceae > Kodamaea > Kodamaea plutei. The sequence continues at coordinate 196,042 of JANIWJ010000018.1, read as the reverse complement.
TTGATTGTCGGTTCAGTAATTAACCATCTGAATATACTCTTGATCAATATGGCTAGAGCTCATTTATATCCTTACAAATTAACAACCAAACTGAACAATAGCAACCAAATAGAATAAGTAATCATCAGACTGCTACTCTTTCTTGCTGGTAAATAAGCAGTTCCATTTCGACATAAGACCTCCAGAGCAGGTCCAGTCCAGTAATAAGATACACTTGATGACCCATTAGCAGGAGGGCAATGATAATTCCCACTTATATTGTTAGCAGGAACAAAAAGCACTCCACGATCACAGAAAACATTTGGATCGTACGTCGTATTATAAGTGGTGACCAATCCACTTGGTCCAGTACATTGTATTTCCACTTCCATGTCTGTACCCATCTAAAATAAGAGCAAATAAAGCTCAATTTAACTGGTTGGTTCTCGGGCTGTACCATTATTTGTTAATAAAACACAAATCTAAGTACATGTAAGAGAATCGTGTAAGAGCAAGATTTATCTTCAATCTTTCTTATACTGCTTCTTTTTGTGTTTGGATTAGATAGGCAAAGTTCTTGATTAGGAAGTATTTGGCATTGCTGCTGCCGTTGTTTATACTACGGATGACTGTAAAAACCTAGGTTACATCATAGGATTCAGAAATGCAAGTGTTATTCCGTTTGAAATCATTAAACATATATTATTTTTATATATGTCAAAGGCATTTCTTTTTGTATTCAAGCGAGCCATCTTTAACACATGGACTCGATGGTTCGTTCAAGCAACCTTAAAAGTAAGAATAGAAGAAGTCCATTGCATGTGTGAGTATTTTCAGTCTTTGATCTCTATAAATAGAACGTCTATCTAGAATATTTTCTTCGATAAACAGTTAATGCAGATAGTATTATCGGTTTCTTTATCCACCTTCGGTGTTGCGCTTAGTAAGTATTTTCTCCTATACCAATCATCCTGTCTACCTATTTATGTATGTCATATAATGCAATATTCTTTTAGGAATTGTTCGCTTAATTCCAAGCAGACTTAGCCGTTCATTGCCTTGTACAGGATCTTTAACTAGAAGAATTCCATATGCGTGTTGTCAGCAGTTGACCCCTACGCCTATCTAGACCTTCTTTTTGTAGGAGGGACAATCATTTAATTCAGATAGCACCTGTAGCAAAATAACATTAAGGTTGTTTTAGAAGGGGATGCATGTAGATATTGTTATACATTCATGAATATATAGTTTCTTTTTCTTCACCCTCCCAGTAGCGCTTAGTCAGTAGTTACCAATCGTTCTGTTTATCCAGCCATTTGTTGTTTCGTTTAAGGCACCATGTCTTTATTCCCTCAGTGTTACTCCAGCCGTTCCTTGCCTACAAAGTCATAGAAGAACTGTATCTATACCTTTTCGTTCTTTAGTGTAGCCATATATGGAAATTGTGTTTGGAATTGAAATTCTGTCCATCCATAAATTCAGAGTTGGTTGGGCAGTTGCTGAAACTCATGGCAAACCCTTCTTTGACTTTTGAAGAAACACCAAGTCGCTGTTCAAAGTGTCTTTCATTTAAGTGGTCTTTTAAATATTCATTCCATATTTCCGTTTCTCCCATTTCCACCACCATTTGATGAGCTTCTCTTCGTCCCTTCATGCTTAAAAGGTAAGCTCCCCATGATTCTAGTTGAAAGTTTTACTTGGACTTGACAGGTTTTAGTTCTGTCATCCTTTTTGTAACCCGGGATAGACCTACTTCGAGTTGCCCATATGTCATAAATCGCGCTTTAGTTTGCTTTCAATGCTTCGCATTTTCCGATGCTTCGTATTTTCCGATGCTTCGTATTTTCCGATGCTTCGTATTTTGTGATGCTTGATTCGTTTTGTTTTACAATTCTCCAGTACAAGTCTACATAGATTGGTGATTATTAGTGATTCTTTGGTGATTAACTGATTAATGAATCTCTAGTGATTGGAGACGCTGTAATAATTCTTCAAAAGCGATTCTACAGCAGTGATTGGTGATCCTGTAATAATTCTTCAAAAGCGATTCTACAGCAGTGATTGGTGATCCTGTAATAATTCTTCAAAAGCGATTCTACAGCAGTGATAGGTTCTATTATAGATAGGCACTACCGATTCTACAACAATATTCTCTTTGCGATATTAGTCTATGTACTTATTCGTACAGGACCTTTGGGAAAGGGTAAGAAGGACCGATTTGCTTGATAGAAACCAGAGCAGCCCAGTGACCAACATCGACGGCTTGGTCGAGGTTCTTACCTTGGACCAAGGAAGCAATGAAACCGGCACCGAAAGCGTCACCGGCACCGTTGGTGTCGACGAGCTCGTTGTCAGCCAACTTACGAACGGCGTACTCCTTGACGGTGTAAGCACCTGATGCTTGGTCAAAAGATACGGTTACGGTTGGTTCAACGTTGTGGGTGAAAACGACAGTTCTTGGTCTCGAGTTGTTAATCTTTGGCAAAGAGGCCAACTTCTTAGCGATAGCGACCAAGTCGGTCTTTTCGACGCCGAATTCGTGGGATTCAGCGTAAGCGGCAGCTTCTTCTTCGTTGGCGATAATGTAGTCAACATAAGGAATGGTAGCATCCAATGGGTCCTTGAAGAATTGAGCAATGAATGGAGCGGAGATGTTCAAAGCAACAACCTTGTTTTCAGCAGCAGCATGGACACCCAACTTCATGATAGCTTCTGGGGAAACAGTCAAGTGGTAACCTTCAATGTAAAAGTGGGTAGCGTTCTTAACGTACTCCCAGTTTTCAGGCTTGTCCAAGTGGTCAGCCTTCAAGTGGTTGGCAGCAGCCAAGTCGGTGACCAAAGATCTGCTATGACCAGTAATCAAAGCAGCACACTTACCAGTTGGGATGTCTTCTTGAACTTGGTAAGCAGTCTTCAAACCATACTTGGCGTTGGCTTCAATCAACTTGTCAGCGTAGGCATCCTTACCAACAGAACCAAAGTAAACAACAGAGTTTGGTGGTAAGATGTATTGAGCACCTCTAGCGGTGTTTTGACCAGCACCACCAGCGAGAATGTGGAGACCTTCCTTGTCGATGATTTCACCATAAATTGGAAGGTGCTTTTCTTCAGCCAAAATAAGACCATTTGGGTCCAATTCGTACTTGGCAAGGTACTCTGGAGTGACGTCGAGTTGCAAATCCAACAATGGGTTACCGATACACACTAATTCGTAAGGCATGATGAGATGAGGTTTTGATTGAAATTTAGATGAAAATTTTATAATTTGTTCGCTAGAACTGAGCTTAGTGCGTAGTAAAGATAGCGTGGAAAGTCGCCAATAATATAGCGTACGAAAGTCGCCAAAAAAGATAGCGTACGTAAATCGCGCAAATATAGCGTACGAAATCGCTCACAAATAGCGTGGAAAAACGCACAAGAGTGGCGGAGCCTAGCAAAAGTAGCCTACAAACGTAGCCTAGCAAAACATAGCATAGCAAAACGTAGCATAGCAAACGTAGCACAGCAAAATAGCATAGCCTAGCGAAGTCATCATCAAGTCCGGTCTTAGTCGAAATTATCGGCAATAATCAAAGGATCTACTGGCGCTTTCGTACTCGTAAAATGCTGATAATAGATGCAGGCAAGGATATAGCTTCCTCTGGAATTTAATTTTCTGTTCTTCTATATGCTCGTAAATTCATATCTTGTTTTTGTCACTATTTTGCTGCTGATTTGCTCGCTAGCTTTTCTATATACGTAGGTTAAGCTGATTTTGTGAACCCGTCAAATTCACTCTGGCGAATGTGCTGAGAAGTTGAACGGATGGAAACAAGAAATGGACAATTCACGGAATTAACGGAAAAGCAATAGATCAAATAAAGATCCAATCAACAGAGAATTCACCGTCACAATTAACCGTCACAATTCACCGTCACAATTCACCGTCACAATTCACCGTCACAATTCACCGTCACAATTCACCGTCACAATTCACCGTCACAATTCACCGTCACAATTCACCAATTAAGCTATTCACCAACTAACAAATCAACCAATTCACGGATTCATCAATTAACCTAATCAAATCAACATTGAACCAAGAATTTAATCTCTAAGGTCACAAGAACGTCTTACACAAGAAGATAAAACAGATCTAAAAGATCATACTAGAAGGTCGAAACGCAAGAAGCTCAAAGTTTACGAGAAGATAAAGATACATAAGCCCCTATACGAAAAGATCAATGTGTACATCTACGAAAACTTATAACAACCATATAGACAAACGGATTGAATTTACAACTAACTACATATCTTAACCGACAAAAGTCGGGTCTTTATTTTTGGGTCTCTCACACGTGCAAGTTGGTGGATGATTATACCCAAGGCATTGTCACCCCGTTACCCGATTTTGTGTTCAGATCATCCCATCACCCTCCCAACCTGTCTTCTGGTTCCCTCTTGTCTCTTGTGTTTCTTGTTGCGATGGGACCGCCAGTTTCTGTCTTTCCTATTGATACTCTGTCGATCTGTCGATCTGTCGATCTGTTAACTTGGCTTTTGTCGCTTTTGTCGCTTTTATCGTTTTTGTCGTTTTTGTCGTTTTTGTCAGTTTTGTCAGTTTTGTCGTATCAGCCACCTCTCAATTTGACGTTAGTACTTACCGGCCGTAAAAATAACTGGAATCGAGACTTTTTTTTTTGGGTATAGCATGTCTTTTATCATCAGTAAGCTCCCAGTGGTACACGAGGACCCGCTTCTTCAGTACCGTCCCTTTCCCAAAGAGCCTAGTAGCTTGTTTCTCACACACTGGCATGAGATCGTTGGATCTGCTTTGTTCTACACGGTTGTCCAGATCCTTTCTAAGCCTATATGCTCTTGGTGGTTTGGTAAAACTTATACCACCTTGGATAAGAAAACCAGAATCAACTTTGATATCCACGTTGTGTCTATGATTCAATGTGTGATTTCGATTACTATCTTGATTCCAACGTGGAACCACCCAACCTGGGCCAATAGGCTCGAGGACCCCGAAAGCTCCGTGTTGGGCTACTACCCATACGGTGCCATGGTGTGTGCCTTGCTGGCTGGTTACTTTGTGTGGGATCTCGGGGTTTGCTTAAAGTACTACTCGCTCTTTGGCATTGGATTCTTGTTGCATGGATTCGCCGCATTGTACGTCTATATCTTGGGTGCCGCCTGCTCATTCTGCTTACCTTGGGGAGGTCCCTTTTTGATCTTCGAATTGAGCACCCCGTTCGTCAACTTGAATTGGTTCGCCCTGAAGCTCCCAGCAGGAACCATTCCAAATAAAGTCTACATCATCAATGGCTTGATCTTGTTGGTGGTGTTCTTCTTTGTGCGTATTGTCTGGGGCTTCACCGCTATTGGTATGTTGATGTACGACATTTATCTCATTTGGGATAAAGTTCCAAAGTTTTATACAGTAACAGTGTTGGGTTTGAACTTTTCTTTGGACTGTTTGAACATCTTTTGGTTCTGGAAGATGGCTAGCATTGCTGTGGCTACGGCAACTGGAAAGAAAAAGTTGAAGAGTAAGAAGGAGTAGCCAACGTTTTGCTGGTTCACGAGTTTAATGAGCGGCTTATGTAATTCAAATTACATTCAAACAATAGATGTCATATATTCATATATTATAATCGATATCCCTATTGATTCCATATATTATAGTCGATAACCTCTAAAACTTCCATATATTATAGTCGATATCCTATATACTATTGATTCCATTTATAACTTGTAATCGAAAAGCTGAATTGTATTCACTCTATCTCATTAGCATCTATATCCCGGAATGCTTAGAAACCAGTATCCCCGTAGATGTTATATCCATCAACATACAGTGTTAAGTATCAATTTAGCCTATCGCTCCTAATATTTAGTCAATTAAGCCACTAATCTTTCAGGCTAATAGTCTATCAAGCCACTAATCTTTCAGGCTACTAGTCTATCAAGCCACAATCTTCCTATATTTGCCTCTTCTTTGATTAGATTGTGCATTGACAATGGTTACGAGGAATAATATTCGAAAAATAAGGCTGCAGCGAACAGGTGAAATGTCTTTGTACTGGTGATCCACTATTCCACTCTGCCACTAATAAAATTAGCGAGTACAACTTTTATGACAATAGGAGTGAATAATAGCTGTATATAAACTGCACCTCGTAAAATCCGGGCACATATCATCAAAATCACAAATTGGAATAAACCAAACGGTTAGCATACCGGCCTTTTGTCTCCTGGAATCATATTTCTTCAAGAATTACATAGCTTTCTGGGTTCTTTTTGAAGGAATTGACAATTTATGAGAGGGTTGAACTGTATTATTTTTACGTGATGAATAGTGAATATCCTATCTAGTTAGGAGAGTTACTAATCTTTTCTATTGATATTGTGACGTTCATTGAGGAGTTACTAGTTGTTCAATGGCTCTAGGCGTCATCATAAATCGATAGCTTGTGCGGTTTGGCTGCGAAAAATGGTTATGGACAAGTTCTACAAATGGTTTGAGGGTTCAAATTCAAACTTTGACTACTGTTGACAGAATCAACGGTCCAATCAACAAATCCACACAGACTAAAATAATTCAATAGGTGTTTGTATCTTTATGATCTTTGGGTTTTGTTTTGATTGCTGTGCTGCTCTAACTGGACGGACTATATTATAGTTATGTGTTTATATGAATTTTGAAACACATTCATAGAAGATTTTATGAAATTTCCTTAGTTGTTTCTTTCGTCTGTTTTCTTGGTATATATATTGACCATATATCGTTTATTACGACTCCATACTTGTTCTACTCTTTATACTTGTTCTACTTGTTAAACTGTTATGCTCTTGTAATTCTCCTGTAATGATCATGTAGTAATCATGCAATAGTACTTTAATAATCCTTATACTTTAATAATCCTTATACTTTAATAATCCTAATACTTTAATAATCCTAATACTTTAATAATCCTAATACTTTAATAATACTGTAATTCTGTTGTCTGGATATTGACACTTGTTCTGCTCGTATAGTTTTGCTAAGTTATGTTCTTGATAAACGTCGCCTATCGTGATTATTGTGAAAATATGTGATAATGCAACATCACAACTCAGATTAGAGTTTTCATTCTGATTAGGCTAGTAAGACAGAGGGCAAAAGATAGTCAAGCATTCTGATCATCTTGATCTCCCTACAAATGTCCCTCTTGATCTTGCTATAAAATGTCGCAAGTCTCCCGAGCAAGTGGCAGCTACAAATAGGGAAATTCCCAGTCTATAGGTTTTGGAGGAGGTATGTGTCGCACCACCGGGACAGTACGTCTCTCGCAGTGTCTGTCTGACTATTACGATATGTTGTCTGGAGTAGCCCGGCTGTGAGAGGAGTCCAAGCAATTGTGAGTCGCATTGCTCGCCCCTAAAAAAAACTTGTCATCAAAAACAAAACGTAACATTTTTGTTTACATCCAAATGAACAACGAGTACGACTTCTTGTTTAAATTGTTATTGATCGGAGACTCTGGTGTCGGTAAGTCTTGTTTGTTGTTGAGATTTGCCGACGACACCTATACTCCGGACTATATTTCTACTATTGGTGTTGATTTCAAGATTAGAACTATTGAATTGGATGGTAAGAACATCAAGTTACAAATCTGGGATACTGCTGGACAAGAGAGATTCAGAACTATCACTTCATCGTACTACCGTGGTGCCCATGGTATTATTATTGTGTATGATGTGACAGATCAGGAGTCCTTCAATAACGTGAAGCAGTGGTTGCAGGAAATTGACCGTTACGCCACCGGTGGTGTGATGAAGTTGCTTGTTGGTAACAAGGCTGACTTGTCCGACAAGAAGATTGTTGAATACACCGCTGCAAAGGAGTTTGCCGACGCTCTCGAAATTCCATTCTTGGAGACCTCGGCTTTGTCTTCTACAAACGTAGAACAAGCCTTTTACACAATGGCCAGACAAATTAAGGCCCAGATGACAGTTAATGCTAATGCTGGTGGCGCAAATAGCAGTGGTGCAGGTAAGTCAAACGTTACCTTGAGGGGTCAATCCTTGACTAATAATCAAGCAAACGGTTGTTGTTAGTATGCATGGATATAAGAAATAGATGTTGTGTTGTAGATTTTATTTGGTTGATAATATTTATATGCTTCTGTTGATCTGGTACCATTGGTTCATCTGATGGCTTATGTTGATCTCATAGCATATATGGTGTAGCCGATATCTCCAGAGCCTTCACTGGTGAGCCTAGCGTGACGTGGGGCTCAAAGTTATTGCATAATCTTTATTGTCTATATCGTAGCGAAGCCTTTCCACTTAGGATATCAATGTCTCAAAAGGTAGAAATCAATTAATACTTTTCAGACTTCAACTTCAGAGATATAAATACAAAAGATGAAATCTTCAATCTCAAGATAACGTTTTCCATCTCAAAAAGACAATTCTTCATTCAGAGAAATGAATCCATATAAAGCTCTGTCGTGGTTATACTTTAAGGATTCTTTCAAAGCGTCCGTCCGTCATAAAATTATATCAGTTCCCATGGAAAACAATCACTTCGCAGCCAGCAGATAATACAGAATGACCATAAAAGTACATAGAACATAAAGATACAGAATGGCCATAAAAGTACATAGAACATAAAGATAAACCATATAGATTTATAAATCAGAAAGGTTTATAGAACCCATAAAGTCTGTTTCTGAAAATGTTGCAAATTGCATTATAAATCAAAAATTACACAACCAATGGAATAGGTCTCTTGGTACATATTTTGTACTTGTTAAGCGTTTTGGAACTTGTTTGAGTTTTTAATCGATTGTTGAGTGGATATTGTTTGTCAGTTCAGTAGATTGAAGGTAATTTTACCTGAGAAGTCATGAATAGATTATCAATTTGATAAGTTTTGAATCATATGAGAAACTACTGGGCACACCAGTGTCCAAATGTAGTATTCAGAATATTATTGAAAATATGACAGATTCAATATATAATTAAGCTAGATGGAGATAATTCAGAAAATATATGGAAGTGACAGTATAGGAGTGATTGTACAGGTACTTGAGACTCAATCGGATCAACGTGCCATATAATCTGCAGCTATTTTTGTCTGAATCTGTATCTTTCATCGTGCTGAAGATTATCCCTCTTCTACGATTCAGATTTCATCTACATATAGAGGGGAAAATCCAAGTTCTCGCTAAAACAAAATTCCATAGCTCAGTCTTTTTATTTGCATGAATAATCATCACTCATTACTTACATGAATAGACACCACTCATTCTTTATATTTGTATAATAATCATAAATCGGTCTTTTTGAATAAAAGTAACTCTCAGCATTCAAACTAATTGTCTAGAGCTAAGACATTGACAATGGTCCATGGATGTACAGTCACAAACGCTTATAGGAGCACTAATTTCCAGACAATAAAACACTCTCAACACTACACCATCATAAGTTTTGTAGACAAAAATTATTAAAGTTTAACGCAAGATATAAACGTAATACTGGACGTACAACGCACCCTGTGAATCTCTAATAAACCTACCCTTACCGATGAAGTTCTCACGTTCAACCCATCTATACTTTTCCTCAACCCTATCATCCAAGTCGAACTTTGGGTTTGAGGTGATATAAGTTTCGTTAAAATCAGCAAGATTAGTTTTGCCGGTCAAGACACCACCCGCAACTGGAGACCCTTGAAGGACTCCTGAGTAAGTGTAGTATACACCACCGCCGTTAGGGGTCTTACCGTACAACTTGCAGTCTAGTCTTGAGTATTGGCCATTGCGAAACCCAGTGATATCATCTGCGCCCACAATGCCACTAGCTTCAAACTCAAGGCCATATTCGTTAGGCACAGTGCGGATCTCTCCGTCACCAATTGGGACATAGTCGAGGGTGGTTGTGTCCTTTGTGTTCACACGTACAGCTTCACCAGATGTTTTTATGTTGAGTACAAACACAGGAACCAACTTTGGAGTGGTTGGTTCACTCACAGGGTACACACTGGCTTCAAGGGTCATGTTTAGGTTTTTTCCGAAATCAAAAGCGCCCCTTTCGCAGCCATATTTATACCATAGCATGTGATGGCCACAAACGCGGCTCTAGAGGCCCTATGTCTATCCCCATGGGGGCTACTCTACCCCATATGTAAGGCTGTTACTAATCATATCCAGCACTTCTTACAAATCACTTATCGTTCCGTGGAATCACCGGATTTGGACGCAAAACCGCATGATTTGAAAGCTGGATTTTTCTTTTCTTTTTGTCTGATTTTAGGGTTCCCAGTAGTTCCGTTGTACGATAAAAAAGAATTGGTTTGCTAATTTATCAATCGGTCAATCGGTTGATTTGTCAATAAGTCAATTGTGTCAATCGGTTGATTTGTCGATCGGTATATTGTGTGTCAATTCGCAACTGGATCGCTAAATCATTTAGCAAAAGACTGTAATGGATACCCAACTATCCAAATGACTCTAATGAGAGAGACCACCAAGCTAATTCTCCAGTGAAAAACTTCTTGTCTGTCGTATAAACAATGTATCTCTACACGTGATGTCTCTTTGTTTCTTTTTTGTCTCTTTTTGCTGTGAGGAAAAAAATTTTACAGCAAAACAAAAAAACAACACATCCCTCAAAAAAAAAATTTTTGATTAATCATCGTTAGGCAAAGCGACCGACCCTTCCCTTCGCCCCCTTGAAAGTACACTTGGAATTCAAATAACAAACACGTGAATACTGTTCACGACCCTTACATAGCTAAGACAACCCAGGAGCAAGACGAAACATCTCAAGCCTGGACTACCTACGAGAAAACAAAGCAAAACCACAACACTAGACCCCTAAAAAAACAACAACAAAAAACATGACCACACCAGTTGATGTTGATTCCATTGTCGACAGATTGTTGGCAGTACGCGGATCCAGACCAGGTAAGCAAGTGACATTGTCTGAGGACGAGATCAGATTCCTCTGTACCAGAGCCCGTGAGATTTTGATAAGGCAACCAATTTTGTTGGAGTTGGAGGCGCCAATCAAGATTTGTGGTGATATCCACGGTCAATACTACGACTTGTTAAGACTTTTTGAATACGGTGGATTCCCACCCGAGGCCAATTACTTGTTCCTTGGTGACTATGTTGACAGAGGTAAGCAATCTTTGGAGACTATCTGCTTGTTGTTGGCTTACAAAATCAAATACCCTGAAAACTTTTTCATCTTGAGAGGTAACCACGAGTGTGCCTCCATCAACAGAATCTACGGTTTCTACGACGAATGTAAGAGAAGATACAACATTAAGTTGTGGAAGATTTTCACCGATTGTTTCAACTGTTTGCCTATTGCCGCAATCATTGATGAAAAAATCTTTACAATGCATGGTGGTTTGTCTCCAGACTTGAACTCAATGGAGCAAATTAGAAGAGTCATGAGACCAACTGATATCCCTGATGTTGGTTTGCTTTGTGATTTGCTCTGGTCCGATCCAGATAAAGATATTACAGGCTGGTCGGAGAATGATAGAGGTGTTTCCTTCACCTTTGGCCCGGATGTGGTGTCAAGATTTTTACAAAAGCATGATTTGGACTTGATCTGTAGAGCCCACCAGGTTGTTGAAGATGGTTACGAATTCTTTTCCAAGAGACAATTGATCACTCTCTTTTCAGCTCCAAACTATTGTGGTGAATTCGACAATGCAGGTGCTATGATGAGTGTCGATGAATCATTGCTTTGCTCATTCCAAATTTTGAAACCAGCAGACAAGAGACCAAAGTACCAGGGAACTGTCCCAAACACTAAGCCTGGTACAACCCCAAGAAAGCCAAAGAAGACCGGTAAGTAGGTCAATTTAGTCATATCATCCTCTTGTATGAAAAACACAACAAAAACAAGAGAGATTTAAGAGAAGAGAGATGAAATTTCCAATAACCAATTGTACCATAGTTTTAACGCTTAATGAAGTTCCGCCGCTGATCCCATGGAAGAAAAACAACGAAAAATGAAAGATATATTTTCACCTATTTGCATTGACGCTCCTTACGTTCCATAACTTGTTTATAACTTGTACATAACTATATAGACTGCATTAGTATCATTTTATAGTTTTTAAAAAAGCAAAAAAAAAGAGAAGACAGGAAACAAGTGATAACAAAAGGGGTGGGTTGCTAGGATTCATTTGGCTAGTGTTTAGTTCTTCCTTCTATTATTTTATATATTTTATAGGTTATATAAGAAATTGATGACAGAAGAGTTTACATGCGATTGGATGCTGAGCTTAGTCATGTGAAACTGCTGCTGGACAATTGGAACAAGAGGATGATTGGCTTTTATATGATTATTTTGAAGAATTGAGTAGCACATTGTTTTTAGTGATGCCAATAAATGTATTGATAATGGCTGTAGTGGAATTCAAAGGTTGCGATCATAGCTAGTGATCAATAGGATGGGTGCACGGCTTAATAGAAGAGCTGGTAGTATCGAAATCATTACATTAGTGGAATATCAAAATTATTCCCTGAGTGATCGACACTCAATAGGTACAATATCTTTCAAAGTGATCAACAAGCATATAGTGATCTGCCAAAGGGTGCAATACCCAGTGATCTGCCAATTATTGAATATCTAGCGATCAGTGATGTAGCAAGTTAAAAATTGATCAGCTAGAAGGATACACACGGACACACCGCATAGCAAAATTCAGTCAGAGAAGCCGAAGGTACAAAAGGTAGCTAAATAATGTGAAGTAAGCGGTTATAAAACCCTACTGCACGGCTAAAGTTATGGTCATTCTGCAGTATTAATCGATTTGAGTATTTACATTTGCACCTTAATATTCTGTGATAATCTTGTGTGCAATTTGTGTTTAGATATAGAGTATAGTTGACTACTTTGGTAAAGTGGAGATGGTCACGGTTACGATACTATTTGAGAGTATTTGCATAGTGAACAATGTGTGTTAAAATTGGTATTGTAGTTGGTGTTTTTTTAGTAAACTGGTTACAGTATGGAGGAGAAAACAAACCTACAGTGTGAGTACTATCTGTAGTATCTGGAGATTTAAAGTGGTTCCGAGTGAGAACAATATAGTTATATGAAATGATCTGTAATTGAGCTCCATTAATTTTGTAGATCAAAAAAGATATCACATGAAACAGTACGAGTAAAAGTTGACACTGTTAAAGCATAATAGAATAACAAACTAGTTTGCTAGTAATAATAAACTACAAACAATAGTAGCCCACATGAACAATTTCAATGCAATTCCATATCGCACGTTGAAGAACAAAAGTTACCGAGAGTAAATTACCGGAGGGTTCCCCAGACACGGTGAACTGCAATTGTACGAGGCAGGTGGGGCGAGACAGCAATTTGACAGATTGTAAGTTAAAACTAAACAATAAGAATAATAGGTACTTCTTGTGTAATAAAGTTGAGTTAGAATTCCGAGGAAAAGGGAAGTAGGAAGTTGACTAGTACATTGGGCTAGCGAAAGTGAGTTTCTGTGTAAGCCATGCACAACAGCCCAACCAAGTGTATACACACCATCGCGAGATTCGTCAAGCTTGTATTGTTCCATATGCGGTTGTGACATTCGTTTTCACTATGTGCAGAATAGAGAATTCTATTTTGTGTCGTTCTATGCCATCATTATCTTTTAGTTATATAGCAGGGGTATTCATCAGATAAAAAGGCATGGGATCCGCCAGAAGAAAGTCACTATTCATGAGGCTTGTTCAGAAGGTCAGAAAGCTTCAAAGTCATTTTGAGACAAGAGGACCCCTGAAGATTTGGGTCAGTTGGCTCGAACTGCTTGAGAAGACTCAACTATCATGAGCATACACAGATAACACGTTGAACCACTCCTCCAAAATTGTCCACCTGAAGGGGGGGGTCAAACATATGAATTACACTCAACACAAACTACATGCCTAAGTGATACCACTGCCCGTTTTCTTGTGAATTTGGCTGGACATTTGCTTATACTCTGTCTAATGAAATGCAGAGCTCATCAGTTCCAGTCTACTAATACTCATATTACTAATCATAATAACGACCTATTTACGACACTTTCAACATGTAGGCCATTGGCAAATATATACAGCGGAATACGGTGGGACCTTATTATTTGTAATTTCTCTATTGTAAAACAAACACTACGAGCTATTTTGACTTTTAAACTGTATTGTTGTAATAATACAGAATTTTAAATCCTTCTTGTTTCTACTCTTGTCATGCAATCTTCTAACAATCGATTACATCCCTTGTGTTATCTTTCTTTCAATCTTCAACAATATCTTCATTTTGATCTTGGATATTACTGTAGAAATTCACTTCAAAACTGTCAAATATTAACAAGAACATTGAAGTTTGGAATTTGATGTTTACACAAGCAGTAGCCCCATAAAAGTCAAAGGTTCATCAAATGACTAAAAACTATCAGAGGTAACTATTATCATTGGTTTAATTAGAAATTTTTGACGATTTTTCGAGATTTAACGAATTCAGTATACGATAAAATAGCATTCTGGAATGCTCAAGGTTCAAGACTACAATAAGACACAAACAATGTTCATTACAAGAATATTCACGGAAGTATTGTGCTAATCTACGCCTCAATAAATAGTCATAGTTTCAAACCCGAATACTACATTAAAAACTACAGGTTAAAAGTCACCAATATTGAATCTATTTGGAAACCTTTCAGTGTTATGAGCAGACTATGAGGGCTTTCAATCACTAGCTAGAAAAATATACAGTCTAAACTGACTCAGATACGAAATTTCCATAAATAATTTCTTGGGAGTTAAGTCTAATGAAATGAGGAATGTGAATAGCCTCATATCTATATTGTTAGGTAAATCACACAACATGTATGATGTTTTAAATAACCGTCCAGGGAGCTGGAATATATGAAATCAACAGAGGTATGGAATTCCGAGTCCTTAGAATTATAAAGATGAATGTTTTTAAACGAATCCTAAGAAATTAAACAAGAACACACTTATAGATTACAATATCAATTATAGCACACTTTATTTCGCAGTTAGTTTTTTTAGTTGCAACCGCTTTCAGTGAACATGCATGTAGTTGACTTAAAGGGGCAACCTCTTTTATACTTTATCAATCTTGGGAAGAGTACACTCCCGGTTGTAGATGGTGGTATACTGTAAGATCAAACGTGAAAATATCTTTGGAAGATGAAACTTCTGGTATAACTAGATGGGTTTTATAATCCATATTATATTCCTTGTGATTTGTAACATTGCCTTGTATTCCTTGTGATTAGCAAAACCTACAATCCTTTACATATCCAGAGCCTAGATTTTTTATTTTTGATATTCAGAATGTAAGAACTACAGGGGTTTGCCGAGAACCCATGTATTGAGCAGATTGGTTAAGAGAAGTTGTTGAGGGACCAAATCAGCCTTAACGTGTGACTGTGATTTTATACACGTGACATAACGTCAAGCCCTAAGCCCTAATATTTCAATATCTGTCTGCAGTACCACTGGAAAATTTTGCGGGTAACGAGAGAACGATATACGTGAAATTTTTTCGGAAGGATTTTTAACTTCTACACACATTCAACAGACAACATGGTACGTGAAGCGCACACATAAAGCAGGCCTACAGACCAGGAAACCATCTTAGAACTCCAGTATACACCATGAACATACAGCAAACGACCACAGCATAAGCATGTAGCTTTCAGATGGAGAAATTATGAACGAAACCAACCAACAAACCAAAGAGAACACCGATCCTAAGAACGAGATGAGGAGTAGACCAATTGAGCCTATAGTTTTTGGAAGCATTATACTAACATATATTTAGGTTTTAGTTCAAGATTTATTGCACCCAAGCCCAGCTACTGAAGCCCAACAACACAAGTTGAAGACCTTGGTTCAAGCCCCAAGATCCTTCTTCATGGATGTCAAATGCCAAGGTTGTTTGAACATCACCACCGTCTTCTCCCACGCTCAGACTGCTGTCACCTGTGATGGTTGTGCTACTGTCTTGTGCACCCCAACCGGTGGTAAGGCTAAGTTGACTGAAGGCTGTTCCTTCAGAAGAAAGTAACTTCACGCTATAAAAAATGTATAGATAAAGTGGAATAAAGTTTCTGATAATGGTAATAAAGTGTAGGATTTTACGTTGTAAGTGGTGGAAGGGATAACAGAAGAAGGTTATGTCGGATATAATTCCAACACATAATCGACAACAAGGAGATGAAATGTACGTGTGAGTTACAAATGAAATATTGGCAATTGCAACAAGATAAAATGAAATGGGCATTGTAAATAAAGCTTGAGTATTGGAGAGAGATCATTAATAGGTTCATCCTAAGTTCGTGTGACACTACAAAATGTACAGTGTTATATATCACATGACTTATAACGTGACCACTTCAAGTATTTCCTAAACTGAATTTCTTGCTCAAGAACGCGAGCATCACTTTTGCCCTACGCCCGAGAATCTAACCCACATATTACCCCACATTATTCCGGTACATTACGTCGTCACATGATGGCATCGCTTGAAAGAGACACAAATCACATGGATAGGTACGACTAAGCGAATGGGTTAGCGGATATTGTTGTAGTGTATCTCATGTGATAACGGGGCCTCCTTCGTAAAGGATAGGGTGTATAGGGCCGCCGAATTACTATCAGTAGTTGAGAACACGGGCAACAGATATAAAACACAAAAGATTTCTAGCCTTTGAATATTTGTAGACATAGATTTGTAGACATAGAAGGAAGAGCATCTTACATAAAAAAACAACACAATAGCTATTCACATTAATTTGATGCTATTCACAATGACACTAAGGTCCAATAAATCAGGACAGTTTATTCTTCCCAAGAGGGTAATATTAATTTAAGCTAAAAGTTGGAGCACCATAAATGCTTACAACTTAGCGGTCAGTCTAACAACTTCGTCGATAGCTTTGGCGACTTTATCGACGTTACCTTCGTTCAAACCAGCGACAGATGCTCTACCGGAGCTAACCAAGTAGATACCGTGTTTGCTCTCCAATCTGGAAACCTGGCCCGCGGTCAACCCAGTGAACGAGAACATACCAGTTTGGTTGATAATGTGATCCCAGTTTCCAGGAGTTTTCAATTCGATTAACTTGTTTCTCAAAGCATTTCTCATTTTTTCGATACGGGAGGACATTGTAACCAAGTCCTTTCTCCATTGGGCATACAAGTCCTTGTCGCCCAAGATAGTGGCGACAATCTTAGCACCATAGGCTGGAGGGTTTGAGATTTCAGATCTGATAATCTTGTTCAATTGAGTACCGATAGCCTTTGTCAATTGTTCATCTGGCTTGGACAAGATGACGTGCACAGCACCGACACGTTCACCGTACATACCAACGTTTTTAGCAAAAGACTGACAAATCAAGATTGGGGAAGATAAAACAGCGTTATCAACGGCATATCTAATGGCATAGGCATCCTTTTCCAAGTCACCTGAAGCGAAACCTTGGTAAGCAGAGTCAAAAATAGCCAAATGTTGCTTCTTGTTCAACTCTTGCAAGATCACCTTCCATTGTTCTGGGGAAGGGTCCAAACCAGTTGGGTTGTGTGCACAAGCGTGCAAGAGGAAGATTGACTTTGCAGGGGCGTTTCTAATGGCACCCACAAACCCTTCCAAGTCCAAGGACTTGGTCTCGTTATTCCAGTATGGGTAGCTTTCAACCTTAAAGTTAAGAGAGGTGAAAATTTGATTGTGGTTGGCCCAAGTTGGCTTGGACAAATACACAGTGTGCTCACCGCTGAAAAAGGTTTTCAAAAAGACCCCGGCAACATGGAGCGCACCGGTACCACTCAAGGACTGCTGGGAAACCAAACGTCCAGGATTCACAATTGCCTGTGATTTCTCTCCGAGAATCACCTTGGCACTCAGCTTGACAAAGGAGTCAAATCCACTGATACCGAGGTACTCGTGGTTATAGTCAGGAGAGCTAATCAACTTTTGCTCAGCGAGCTTTACAGCAGGCAAGATCCATGGCTTGCCGCTGTTATCTCTGTATGCACCAATCCCCAAGTCAACCTTGTCGGAACGTGGGTCCTTGTTGTATCTGGCTTTCAACCCAAAGAGTGGGTCGGGTGGTAATTCCTTGATGGTGGTGAAGTGTGACATGTTTAATGCTTTTTACTCATTTCGTACGGGGCAATGCGTTTTTATAAAGCTGTCTTTTGTGCAGTCCGTCTGGCCCAGAGGAAGCCGCGAAGATCCCAAATACTTTGTGTGGCCGTTGAGGGGAAGTGCGAATGTAAACCTCCTCGGAATAACTATCGCTTTTGGATGCCGTACACATTTTTTTTAGAACTAAAAAAGCGCTTAAGAACCGCGGGTGCCATATGGTTGATTTTCCCGGCAGTCAGGTGATGTCAATCGTACCATGGCCAAGAATTGATTCACTTACTTTATCCTCTCTCTATCCAGTGGCCAGTTGCCTTTGCTATTGCAATTGCATAATCTTCACAGGCTTGCCGACAATTGTGTATTTTCTTTATGCTTTCTGCTTGCTCTTTCCATCTCCCCAGCTCTTTAAGGCTTAGGCTTTCTCGTTTCCAGGCTCGGCGTTTGCCTTGCTGTTTTGCTTTTTGTACAGTGCTTGCTGCTTTGTACAGAGCTAACTGTTTTGTACAGAGCTAACTATTTTGTACAGAGCTAACTGTTTCATACAGTTCTTCACTGTATCGTGCTGTCATTAGTGCTTATCGTCTTGGCTATAGTTTTTTACAGTGCTTACTGTTCTATTTAATGGCTTTAATGTTTGGCTTCTTTTTATACGTTTCTTAACCTTTCTTTGCTTGATTGGTTTCCTTTGGTTGCCGCTCTTTAGCTCTGGTTAGTTTCCCTTCTTCAGATATATTCCTAAGGCCCTTCCGGTCGCTATAGAGCTTGAGCTTGACTCTTAATCGGACAATGAACGGTGCCAGATAAATCACAGACACCACCCACTGCTAAAAGCAAGCTAATGGCACCCATAATGTATCTCTAAAAATCATAATTAGCTAAGCCGCAACCGGTTGATCATACTTAGATTTGGCTTTTCAACTCAATCTCGGAGTTTCGGACTTTGCTGTTTATTCTCTTAGATACGGATTGGGTTAAAACAGACGTCGCTCCTTCGACCGTAATCCCTTGGTGATGTCGTAGATTGGACCCGCTTTCGTTTACCTCGTTGCTCATACTATACCCTCATGGTTTTATGAGCTTCTGTCCCTGTTGGGTTTTCATTTCTATGCGGATTACGAGTCGATCACGGTCTAGTACATCTAACCATTTACTTCTTAATGGAATAACAGCTCCAAAGAATCCTTAAAGAACCAGGAGTACACAGTGCACACTTCGAACCATCAATACCTAGTTGCACCTTCAACCCCATCAATCCGGGCATATTCTCTTATTCCACAATGTTGACTCGTAATCTACAAGTGTATTGCACAGGTGTATTGCACAGGTGTATTCCTCAATAAGCCGTGTTGCATGTTTCTTCTCCAGTATATTGTCATTCCAATCATGGGCAATTCACCTTGTATTGAATAAACACCAGCACTAATTCACAATAATCACTGCTCAACATCCAGAATTCAATTGCCAAGTCACCTAGAAACGCCTGATTTGGATTCTATTGTTCTGACATGCGTGATTTCAGTTGGCACATATGGAAAATCCTCCAAATGGAGCTTCTGATGGACTTGAATATTGGTACTTCTAATGTGTTACCATTGGTGCTTCTTTATCTTGAAAAACATCGTTAACGCTTCAATATCTACGCATAAATATTTGAGATACTTTTAATTCTACTATACATCAACAGCAAGCCAATCAGTCAGATCAATACAATCAACGATCAAGCTTGTAAAGAACCCATATTAAACAACAGACTTGACTTCGAAGAATCTTCTCAAGTAGTAGATTTGGAACAAGGAGTTAGCACCGACAACCAAGATTTGGAAAAAGGACCAGAACTTGACTCTTGAGTTGGTTGATTCTGCAGTGTTTCTGTGAGTTCTTTCTCTAATGACCAAGTAGCTTTGTTCAGCCTTGACGTCTTCGGTCAACTGGCTCAATCTCTGTATAGCGTAATCCAAAGTGTCAGACTTAGGGTCAGTGACATCAACATAGATCACACCATGGACGTTGAAGGACACGTCCAAGTCGACTCTGCCAGTCTTTTCGTTCAGGAAACAGTATGTGTACTTACCAGCAGTGGTAGCTTGCACGGTCTCGTCACCGTGGTCCATGTTGTTTCTGCTCAACACAACTTGACCATTTGGAGTCACGATACTGAAATCAACAGTATACTGCTCAGCATTGTGTGGGTTACGCGAACCAGCTTGGAATGAAATGGACAACTCATCGTGCTTCTTCAAGGTTTCAAAGAAACATTGCTTACCATATGGCTGCAACAACACATTGTGTGCGGTGCACACTTGGGCAATGAAGATCACAAGGGCAAATAACAGTAATTGCATGGTTGGTTGTTTGTTTGATCTGACTTTTTCAATAGAAAAGTTGTTTGCGTGTCAGGTTTTTTGGGCAGGGCACGATATTTAGGCACGTGATATCAATAGGTATTGTATGGTCTCTCCTGTTGTACTCGTCAATTATAAGCCATTTGATGTGTTGTCATAGAAATCATTCTTGTATTTGTTAATCCAATAATTTTTTGAATTTGCTAATTCAACCATTCTTTGCATTTTCTGAATGTTATCCAAATAGAACTTACTATTCAAAATTTCTACTTTGGTTGTTCAGCTATCTATTTCTCTTGGTTAACATGTGTAGTAATTTTATAATTTGGATATATATTTTATGTTAATGATTCTATAAATTTATGTACTAGGGCATGGGTGTCTGTTGAACTGTTCTTAACGATCTTGGGAATATATGTGCCAAATCTTTATCATTTTTCAGATATCTTGCTAATTCCAGATGAAATTTTGAAATTTGCAATCACTTCGATTGTAGTCGTGATCAATTAGATAGCAGATAAATGGCAGAGAGCAGATAAATGGCAGAGAGCAGATAAATGGCAGAGAGCAGATAATTCATATTCCAAGGTCTTTACACGATTTTATACCATCAATTCCCTCATTTATACAAATTATTTTCTTGATTTGCAAGAAGTCTTGCTGTTGTAGAATGAATACACTACTTTACAAGAAAGCAATCACTAAAATTGTAGAAAAGTTGGAGTCCCATACTTTATTTAATTTTGACTTGCAAAGGGTCCCAGAGTGAGCACAGAGGACCAGTAGCAGAAAAATTGCGAATAGCAGAACTAATCATCAACAACAATATGGATCTTATTAAACTCAGATTATTCAGCCCTGATGTCAACTGAAAAATTCTCATGTAAAAGTAATTTAAAACACTTCACATTACAGTTTCTGATAAAATCTTGAATATCGTGTCTGATTCATCAAACCAGAATCTTGTTTGAAAATAAGCACAGTATAAATAGACTATGTAAATACAGTGACTGGCTTCTCTAGACTAATAAACGCTCCATACTCGAGCACACTTCCTTTAAGACTGTGGAAGAACTTTTCCAGATTGATGAGATCTAGAGCGAGAAACTAATAGACTACTCGCATAAAAAGACGACATAAGAACATCAATGGGTATGAAGAGGAGTGGTTGATGTTACCACGCATTGATTTGTATCACCAAGACGATGAGGAGTATGATGCTGACAAAACCCAGGTCGAGAGCCAAAAGCTTCAAAGGACCATTGAATTTTTACAAAACCCACAATAACTTGGTTTACGTCTTCATGTAA
This sequence comes from Kodamaea plutei, assembly GCA_030705055.1. Classification (NCBI taxonomy): domain Eukaryota; kingdom Fungi; phylum Ascomycota; class Pichiomycetes; order Serinales; family Debaryomycetaceae; genus Kodamaea; species Kodamaea plutei. The sequence goes on along the minus strand of JANIWJ010000018.1, from coordinate 174,249 downwards.
ATATTTAAGAAATCTAATCTCAGACTTATTGTTCTACATTGATACTTCAAGTTTAAATATTGAAGAGAATGTATCAATGATCTTGAATACAGTAATCTCTAAATAGAAGTTAAGCGATTAGTGTATGTGGATTGAGTCTAACTCATCAAACAATGGGATTTACGTAGCAATTGGGATGAACAGTTTGGAAATAGGAAGTCAAGCATACTTCTTCAACCCTATCGAGAAATGTGCACATCTTGGACCGTTAGGTTTACTCGTATCTATCTGATTATAAACTGATTTAGACAAAAGTCACTTGTGTATTAATGTACTATTATTGCATACCATTGAAGTTTAGGAGGTAACTCACTATAATCACTAGATACATGCAAAACATGCAAAACTTGATTCAGGATTTGAAACAAATAGTTCGAGAATTGCTTGATATCCATAGGTAATAGAAATTGAAATTATATCTGTGTTGGGCAGCATTAGCTTTACATCTTGAAGGTCCCTTTTAGTAAGAGCTTCCTAGATTTATCAGAACTGGGATTATGCAAAATTACATAATCCAAATTTGCGGCCAAATGACTCCAGCACTAATTTACTATGAAGATGAAGGTGAATGAGACAGAAACGAAAGCAAAGGCGGAAAAGCTACAATGGATATTATTAAAGTATTATCAGCTATTGAAAAGAGGTTTTTAGAGGTTAATAGACATTAGCCCAGTTGATTACATACATGGACCAAACTAGTTCTTTGTGACCAACAGTCTACCCACTTCTCTAGACTTTTGGATCAAAAGCTGATCCACCAACACCAATGCAGTCATAGCCTCGACGATCGGAACGGCTCTAGGTGTGACTGAAGGGTCGTGTCTACCTCTAGCAGCAAGTACACCGTCGACACCATCGTAGGTTGCGGTTTCCTGTTCCTGTGAAATGGTAGCGGCGGACTTGAAAGCGACGCTAAAGTAGATGTGTTCACCGTTGGAGATACCACCTTGAACACCACCAGAGTTGTTAGTTTTTGTCTTCAACAAGCCGGTTTTTTCATCCTTGTAGAATGGATCATTGTGTTTGGAACCTGGGATGGTGGTTCCGAAGAAACCGGAGCCGAACTCGAAACCCTTAGTGGCAGGCAAGGACAACATGGCGTGAGCCAAAATGGCCTCCAACTTGTCAAATGCAGGTTCTCCGAGACCGATTGGGCAGTTACGCACCACACACGTGACGACACCGCCGATGGAGTCCTTAGCGTCCCTGTACTTTTCGATTTCCTTCACCATGGCGTCGCTGACGGAGGCGTCTGGGCATCTGATAGGACCGGTTGCGTCCACCTGTTCTCTGGTGATGGTGTTCAAAATGTTTTGGAACTCTGGGTTGAGAGGGTTTCTGTCCATGGCGACGGCACCGATGCTGGAGACAAAGGCTACGATTTCGACACCGTTGGCCAAGGTCAACACTTTTTCTGCAATTGCGCCGGCAGCGACTCTACCAATGGTTTCTCTAGCTGAAGAACGGCCTCCACCGGAGGCGGATTTCACGCCGTACTTTTGGATGTAAGTGTAGTCGGCGTGGGAAGGTCTTGGGTACAAGTCGGTCTCGGAGTAGTCGTGAGGACGATGGTCTTCGTTCTTCACAAGCATCCCGATGGGCGAGCCCAAAGTGACCCCGTTCTCAGTTCCAGACTGGATCTCAACACGGTCCTTTTCATTTCTAGGCGTCAGTAATTTACTCTGGCCGGGTCTTCTTCTGGTTAACTGTGGTTGGATATCGTCCTCTGTAAGAGCAAGTCCTGGTGGGACTCCGTCAACTATACAGCCAACTGATTTGCAATGGGATTCACCGTAGGTGGTGACGCGGAAAAGGGTACCGAAGGAAGACATGGTGTAACTCTTTTGAAAAGTCAGTGTTGAAAATTTATATGTTAGTCATAGTCACGTGTGAAGTCAAGTTTATATCCAAAGGCTTACTTAATCCGACCAAAGTGTCATGAACATGATATCATTTTGATAATGGCTGTAGAGAATTTTGTCTAGACTGTACATATGATGGCTGTGTGTTTTCAGGGTTGTATTCGAATGGAGTTTTCGTAAAGAAGGAAGTTTTCATAAAGAAGGAAGTTTTCATAAAGAAAGAAGTTTTCAGGGAATTGATTAAGAGTGGAGTTTTGAAGGAATTGATTAAATGGAATAGAATAATGCTGCCAAGAGGACTGTATGAACAGGAGCACCTTTTAGAAATTATAGAGGATAATTTAGCAGAAAATCCTGGGAATGTACTGCTTCCGTGTCCAGAGGACTTTTATTCAGATGACTCAGTGCCTGTACAGGAGTGCGGAAACGGAAGTGCTAAGATGAGTTCATCGGTATTAAAAAGTAAGCTAGTAAAACTAACAGTTGAGAAGTTATATTGAAATATCGAAGGAATGAGATTATATACAGTAAGATGTACAGTAACAAGATGTACAGTAACAAGATGTACAGTAACAAGATGTACAGTAACAAGATGTACAGTAACAAGATGTACAGAAACAAGATATACAGTACGATACCATAATGGTGTATAAAGTACACAAGTAGACACAACACTTTTCAGCGGAGGGAAGAGTTTTTGACTAAAGAATAACAATCAGACAGAAGTGAACAAACAAACCTGAGATACCATGACATTATTTTAGACAAAGGATCCTGCAATTGGTTACTCGTATATATATCTAGAGTATATATACAGATTAAGAGTCAACGGACTATGAGCTCTATATTCAGAGTCAACAAAGTATAGAATGCTTTATGCAAAGTGTGAACAAAGAGTTGATGACTATATATTGAGAGCTTTTAATATATAAAGAATCTATAACATACGAAGAGCTGATAATATATTAAGAGTCAGCATATTAAGAGTCAGTAAATGTATCAAGAGCTAACAATTCTTAAGAACCATTACTAAGAGCCAACAATTAACAATAATATATAACACTGTTTAGAACCAAATTATAGAGACAACAAAAAGTCAATTATAGAATGGAACTAGTGTAATAAGCGAGCGTACCTTGGATAATATTTTACACTACATTTCTAAATGTTTTAGGATTGGGTGTAGAATGGAGGTGAATATCTAAACATCGTGCCCAGAGAGAAAGTGGTGGACAATAGTGATGAAACTATACCAGGCCACTAGAAATCTCTGTTAAAGCTGCCACTAGAAATCTCTGTTAAAGCTTTGCTTTTTGGTCTCTTTCGATATGAGAAATAGCAAGCTCAGCCAAAATAGGGTAGAAGCTACCAACACGAGAAGCCAGGGCTGAACTAGCGTTACCCTGTTTTGATCTCATAGCAATCCCCTGACTGATGACGCTAACTCTGAGCAAGCCAAACACATAACCGACGATCCAGCGGTCCACGGAGTTATTGGAGGGGTCCTTTGGGTCCCAGGAAGGAGCACCGTAGCATTGTTGGTAGCGGACCAACTCGCGGTTCAAAGTAGCGATGGACTCAGGGTTCTCTTCACCAACCTTGGTGCCATCTTTGAAGATGGTCAGGTTGAATTGCTGGGGGAATTGGAAGGGTTGCAAAAAGTTACCCAAATCGAACAATGGGTGTCCCACTGTACACAACTCCCAATCCAAAACGGCCATGACGGTGTTTGTTTTGCGGTTGAATAGAAGGTTATCGATTTTGAAGTCACCGTGGATCAAGGAAAGGTTTGCTGGGTCGCGTGGGGCGTTTTCTGCCATCCACTTGAGAATACGGTCAAAGTGAGGAATCGGAGCGACATGTTTCAGCTGTAAAGCGGCCATATTCGAAAGTATCTTCACTTGTCTTTGAAAGTAGGAAGTGCCTTTCAACTTTTCCAAGTTGTGGAATTGCGGGAAGTGTTGTTCTGGAAGATGCTTGACAAGTTCTGGTACACTGAGCAAGTGGATGGCTGCAGCGGTGTCCATGCACGACTTGCGGATAGTGTCCACAGTATCTTGAGGCATACCTTCAAGAGCAGGATTCTTGATCTGTTCGCCATCAATGTACTGCATCACATAGAACACATAGCCAATAATCAGCTCGTCTTCACACAAGATATATGTTTCGGGAACAGGCACTTTTTTGGTACCGGCAAGCATGTTATGGTGACTAATCAGCTTCAACAAGAAGAACTCTCTTTCAATCGAATGTGCCGACTTGGACACCAACTTGGCATTGGGCAGCGGCTTACGGCGCAACACATACTGTGCTCCGCTCTGCTCGTCGCTCAACAAGTAGGTTGGGTTCAGCTGGCCAAACGAAAACTGTTCAACTTTGAATGTAGCCCTGGAGAAGTCTGGCACACTCACGCCTAACGTTGTACCCGCTGGCGCCTGTCCAGCACTGCCATTGGAGAGCTGGCGAAGGTACACAGTTAACTGTTCAACATTAATAGGGTGTCTGACCTTGGTCACTTCAGGAGGAGACATGTTTGGAGTTGAATGAAGTTGCGTGTGGGGTATTTGACCGATCGGCGTGGAAAATTGAAGAGCATTTTTGAGCGTCTCGGCTCGGCAATGAGCATTTTTGAAGGGCTACATTTGCGGCTTTTTCTCTTCTATTATTCTCACTTTAGCTTTCTTGTGCTCTGGTTACGATTCTACTGGATTATCTAATGGAATATACTATGCATTCTATTGGATCTAATGGAATATACTATGGATTCTATTGTCTAATGGATTGGTTTAGATCAATAGCCAAAAAAAGCCCAAAGAAACTATAGGCAGGTACAAAGTGCTTTATGGGACATAGAAGATCATGCTGCTTTAATCGGGGAATATTGTGATTTGATCGGGGGCGGCCCAGAAAGATCGGACAAATAGCACAACTCAGCGTAATCTTGACATTGGTTATTCTGATTAATTCGTAGTAAGCCTGATAATGCTGGGTGTACTGCGAAAGCGAGTTATGATACAATATTAGAATTTCCTCCATTAATTTTAATGCAGAGGGTGTTTACAGTGTGAGTGTTAAAGTTATAGAATGTAGGTGTTGAGTGTTTGGAAAAGGGTAGAGTGGTTGTAAATGTAGAGTGGTTGTAAATGTGGAGTGGTTGTAAATGTAGAGTGGTTGTAAATGTGGAGTGCTTGGGAGTGCAGTGCTTGAAGTGTAGTGTATGAAAAGTGGATAATCTATTTACAGTGTGCGTATTATTCGTAATAGTCACAAATTACATACAAGCATGAATTGGTTACCCGTGATACAACGCGATTGGCTCAATTCGCAATTTGCAGCCATACAAATACACCACAGTAATATAAAAAGTATATAACTAGAGAGAACAACCGGACAGAACAACCAGAGAGTACAACCATAGAACCCCCCAAACCAGATCTTTTCAATATGAGCTACAGATACGCCCCATTCTTACAGTCCCTCTTGGACCCTCTTGTCCAAAAACAATTCCAAGAGAGAGGACAAGGTGTTTTGTCAATTGCCGGTACACCTACAAAAGACAACTACAAATACCCTGAGTTTGTTGGATATCCATTTGATGGAACAGCTGGTACGTACAAGACACAAAACAACAAAGGCCATGAGAAGAGAGACAAGGGTCACCTTGGGGATGCTGAGTTTAAGTATCTTTTCCCAAAGAATAAAAAAGTGAAGATCACCAACTTGGCACCCAACTTTGGCCGTGAAATTGAAGGAGTTCAATTGAGCGAATTGGATGACAATGGTAAAAACGATTTGGCTTTATACTTGGCTACAGAAGGTCTAGCCATTTTCAGAGATCAGGATTTCCGTGATAAGGGACCAAAATTTGCAACTGATTTTGGACGCTACTTTGGACCCTTGCATGTCCACCCAATTATCAATGCCCCAAAGGATCATCCCGAGTTACTTGTTACATTGAGACCCGCTGGAGGTCCAGAAAGATTTGAAAGAGAATTCAAGAACACTTCTCACACGTATAGTTGGCACTCGGATATTTCTTTTGAAGAATACCCAGCCTCATTTTCCTTCTTTGTAGCATTGGAGGCACCCGAATCAGGAGGTGATACTGTGTTCATTGACGCCAGACAAGCTTATAAACGTTTATCTCCAACGTATCAACGTTTCTTGGAAGGCTTAACTGTTATTCACACCAACTATTACCAAAATGTGTTGGCCAGATTGGTTGGTGGGAACCCTCGTCTTAAGGAAGATTTGTTTACAGAACATCCTCTAGTAAGAACACACCCAGTGACTGGTGAAAAGACTCTCTTTTACTCACCTATCTTTACCCATTCCATAAAGGGGTTAAAACCAGAAGAGTCTGCGTCAGTATTGAACTATTTGGAACACCATGTGACGGCCAATCCTGAAATCCAGGTTAGGGCCAGTCATAAGGGTACCAATGGAAGAACTGTGATTGCATGGGATAACCGGATATTGTTACATACTGCCACTACTGATTACTTGGAACATGAGACCGAACCAAGACACCACTTTAGGGTTACGGTTTTAGGCGAAAGACCATTCCAATCAAGTGATCTAGAGACGAGACCGGGCGTGAACGGTTCCAAAACTCAGATTGAATCAAATAGTTCCAGTGGCTCACAGGTGGCAAATGGAACAACCACAAACACACAGCTTGATACTGATGGTATCTCAAATTTAACACTTTCTTAATTTATCTATATATGAAACTAGATTGAAGTAACAGGGATGCTCAAACGAGACTTGACGTTTTCAATTGATATCTACAAATTTGAATTAGATCCAGATAAATAAAGCGATTGTAGAAGGTCCTATTTAATGGGATGAGTAGTTGGCCAAACCAATAATCTAGTTGTAGGAATGAATCATCCCACAGTACCCCTCCACGGAGACAAAAATTTTGGTTATCTAAATAAAATTAATATTATATTAGGATATAAAATGATATTTAACAGTGATAACTTTCCACCATGAATGAAGGTGAGCTAATGTGAGAGGTAAATTTGAACTAATATAATGACAAAAGGGCTTCAGTTTTAGGGAATACGCTTGAAATCCTTCTAAACTTGGTACAAACTATGCCGAGCAAAGAGGCACAGTTTCTATATGCATTAGAGTATTTTCTGTGCTATTTAAAGTTTTGCAATCAGAGATGGCAACATAGTTTCAAGTCCGGTTTTGCCGCTAGGGTTTGTAAGGACTGTTTAGCCAGAGGTTTGTGATGTCTGGTCGATCCACTGGGTTTGTGATAATTAGTGAATGGATACCATGAATTTCTCCATGGTACATGGAAACTATTAACTGACAAACATGAATTTCTAAATTGATAATATGAAGCACTATATACAGTGATGAATGAACAGATTAATAGTGAGATCTATTGAGTAAAACTAATTTTCAAAACATCTTCCAACCGCAGTACTTTGATCTTGTCCTCAACTTTTTGTTGTTAATGTAAAATTCTCTATCTAACTGAACACATTAAACAAACAAAACACTCTAAACAGAAGACAATTTCCGTAAAAGTCCCAGTGGCCGAGTGGTTAAGGCGACGCCCTGCTATTAGCAGTTAAGGCGTTGTGCTATGCATGCGCAGGTTCGAATCCTGTCTGTGACGTCATGTTTTTTCGATTCAAAGAGTGCACACTGTAGTTCTTTAAAGAATTGAGAGCTAAACTACGTGAGTATTTATATTAACATGTAGAATAACTTTTTTAATTTTTTAATTTTTATATGAACATGTAGAATACCAATTTGGTTCATATGATACTGATATTGGAGATTTTCCGAAACTGCTATAGGAAAATATCAAGATTATGAATAGAGAGTCCAACTGGATATGGATTGTGATTTATGAATTAACAAGAGAGTCATTTACACTACCATGATTATCATAACACATTCATCATCTATTTAATGGACATTCATAGGAATACTCCTGTTTCCCATATCATTGTGGAGTATGGGGATTAGAAGACCGTAATGATCATGAACACTAATCATATACACAATAACACTGAGATTGTTTTTGGATCTTTCATTTGCTATGTTGAATGATCATTGGAAAAACAGGGCCATGCCTTAAGCTGAAGCTTGAGTTTTTGAGCATATGTTGACCACGGTATGCTCACCTGTATCAAGTTGCCAAGACTGGTGATGCTAAAGTAACCAGAGCATCGCTAAGCTTGTGCATTTTACGAGGTCACCAGTGTAACGCCAAATTTGTTGACATTCGCTTACTTAACATTCAAAGAATAATAATTATAAATTCCCCTTTGAGTAAACTCTACCGGCCAAACCAGTTCGACATATTTTCTCTTGACAGCTTTCTTTGCAAGTTTCAAGTTATGATATCCAATCAGACAGTTAATCTTTCTCAGTCCATACTTCAAGAAATCTGGTTTCTTTACCTTATTGACGATTTTATTTCCTGTTTCTAGGTCGTAGTAAACCAAATTAGATTGATAAGCTTGATTTGAGACCCCCTTCAAGATACTTTTAGCTTCTGGGTCAGTTGGGTCCATTTTGTATATCCAAGCTCTACGTCCCTCGTTATCGTAAAATTTCCAGATTTTAGGAGGTGAGACTGGATCGATGAAACTTGTTTGGATTTTGTCCACTTTGAAATGGTTTCCTCTAGAGGTCAACTCGTACAATATCTTATAGTCGTATTCTACTGCGGACAATTCCGAGTTGTAGTTAATTCTTAAGAGGTTAATGAGGTTGGCTTTATTGAGAGACTTGACCCCAGTTAAGTCAAGAAACTGTAAACCTTTGGCGTCTCTAATGAACAGCAAGAGATCGTCGTATGCAACGTTGGCATGTGCCATGCAAAAACTGGTTAATTTGGAGAACTTTGCTCTGATAACCAGAAGAGCCTTTTGGTTGACAGGCATGCCGCCCAAGTTCAAGTATTGAAGGTTAGGGGCGTTCAAATGACGGAGTGTATACAAAAGGTAAACGTCTGATAATGGCAGGACAACGTTTAAATCTATTTGCAAGTTTAGCCACTCCAATGTTCCGTTCAATGCTGGATGTTGTGTAAGCAAGAATATTAAGTCTTTAGTTGTTAATTTGGAGCATCTTGCGAGGGACAAATGGGTCAATTTTGCCAGAACCGGTAAGTTATGGAAGAGGGAAGTTGAGGTGATTGAAGTGTGATTCAAGTCCAATCTTCTTAAGTTGACTAACTTGGGGAGCACTTTGGTGTAAGTTTCCACATGGAGAGACGAGCAATCGTGGAATGAGATTTTCGTCAAGTTAGACAAGTCAGCCGTCAATTCTAATTGATTGAATGCATGCACAAAGCGTTCCAGCAGGGCTCCGCAAAAGTCCAAAGCCTGGATCTTTTCCAACTTGTTAAATAGCCAATCAAGCACCTCGACGGAGATATCATCCTGGATATTTTCGCTAGCGAGAAATTCAAGTAGAAACGGCGTAAGCAGAAGCAGGCGCGCTATTGTTGTGCTTGTGACCATTTGTATTTCCATATTCATGCGACCCGTTCTACCCAAACCAATCAGGGTAAACTGGGAGAAATCCATATACTCAACATACCTGCCTATGGACTCGTGTGTGGTGAGGTTGTGGAGAAATTTGTCAAAGGCATGTGGTCTGTTGAAAACAGCATACTTGTAGAGGAAACAAAGTGAAAGCTGGTTGATTTTGCGGCTAAGAAGAGGAATTGTGTTTGAGAAACTCTCGAGGTTTGCATTGATACTGACTGAGTTTTCGTCGTAATACACAATTTCAATGATTCGGTAGAGGATTTCGAGGGGGAGCGATACCAAGGGCGACTGGTCGTTAAGCGAGTTAATCGATATGACCGATGCCGATTTTTTAAGTGCTCCCGACTCGGAAATTGTGCGCTCTTTTTCCTCCTCTGCTTTGGATTTCGGCTCCCTAGATTCTATGTTCTTTGCCAATGGCGCTTCTGCTGACTCCGGGGTTTCTGGGTACCCTGGCTCAACGTAGGCATACAGTGTGTATTCCGTAGCGAATGCGGATCCTGGAATAGAAAGGTGTTCTGGAACATTCGTCGGGAATGTGGATATTTTCTCGGCTATACTCTTTTCGCACTGTGCTATTGAGTAAACCGGTTTTTCGTTTCTTTCACTGTGTGAGTCATTGGAGTCATTGGGATCTTTAGGCTCTTTAGGCTCTTTAGGCTCTTCGGATTCATTGGATTCATTGGAGTCTTTGGCCAATTTTGAAATTTTTGAAATTTTGGAGTATTTATAATCTTCGGATCCTTTAGAGCCAATATCTTGAATTGAAATATCCCTTGGGTCAACCCACCTGTTCTGCTTCAACTTCTTCGTAGACAGATTCTCAAACAGAGGACGGGTGTGATGTTCTCCGTCGTCGGAGGACCCTGGATACTCTGGAGGTGTGACCATACCCGTATCATTCTTCTTTTTAAAGTTTTCATTCAAGGCATCGACAATATTAAACGTATTTTCCAGGTCGTTAGATGTGACTGGAGATAGACAAAAGGTCAGCGGACCGTAGCGGCCTTGTCGCTCGGCCCGCTCAGCACGCTCCATGTACTCATTGTGTTCCATCTGGTGAAAGCCACCAACTTCTCTAGACACTTGTTGTCCCATTTATACTAGAAAAAAAAAGTAAACGCTACACTTTCCAACAGTGGCATGCTTTTACTGTGGGGTCTTGGCATCAACCATAAGGCACCAACTTGATTAGGTAATCACTTCCCCCCATCGATTGTGTGTGTGTGTGTGAAAAACTATTAGAGGTGTACAGTGTGGCACGCCTTCAGTGATACAGCGTGGCACGCCTTTAGTGAGTCTGGTGTGCTACAGCCTACAGTCCCAGTGTTCCAGAACAATAATGGTTACCCCATGGATGACCGGTCCTTGCTCGTGACTGGTGGGTGCGAAAAATGAAGGGTCCAGGATCGCCGTTGCACAATAGCCGCGACTCTGAAAATGAACACTATTACAAGTCTTAAAATGAAGCACTAGTCTTGAATGGATGGTAGGAGTGGGTGTCAAAATGCATGGTAGGTGTGGATATCAAAATGGGCGGTGTATGTGCAAGTTAAAAAGGGCGGTGAGTGTGGAGTTAAAGTGGCGGGTGTGGACGTTGAGTGTATTGTATATTGTATAGTGTACAGTAGGGAGGGGTGATGCGTAAAAGGAATGAAATAGCGATTTCCGCTAAATTTTGGGTAGTGGTTCCCGAGTGGGCCTTGCTTTGTGAGTTTGATACTTTGTTGAATCACTCACTCAAACTATCTCTAGACCGTTGCCCCCGCTCCCCAAAGGTCTCCAGAAATACACAGAAATTCCCTCCAGAAAGCTTTCTCATATATACCCAGAAATACCCAGAAATACCCAGAAAGTTCCCCAGAAACTGTACTGCTATGGTAAAAGTACACGGCTAAGAATCGCGCTTTTTGATGGTATAGCCTGACGGAAAACAATACTACATGATACCCTCGGTTTACAAACATCGCCCAATCCTAGTTGGATTTTGCGCTCCCTCGTGAATGCGCTAAAGTTGATACCACAGAAGGAACCCGCATTTAACATAACCTCTTTGGTACTCCTACTAGTTGTTTGGTGTTTCCTCTTTTCAAGCTACTTATCCATTTATAATCTTCTCTCGTTTTGTTTCTCCCGTTTGCTCTGTCGTTTCTCGTCTCTTGCCTGTGTGCTACCTAAACCGTATCCCACCGGAGTTAGCTGTTGTGCGCTTGTGTCACAATACCTGGAACGGCTCTATATTCGCGGGGTTGACAATTGACGTACTTTGCGTAAAACTAAAAGAATTCTCAACAAAATTACTAAGAATACTCTACAAAGTTACAAAGAATACTCTACAAAGTTGAATGTACAACGGTGCTGGTCAAACAGAACATGACCAGAAATCAACCTTGATATGCATCGTTACTAAACCAAAACTTACCTAGATTTATGCGCAACACACTTAAACGTTTAAATTACTTTTCTTTATTCAGTTACCAGGTACTTGATCAAATAACTTTAGCCTACACTCTTTCATGATTAACGCCTCAACAAATTTCCAGAATTTAGCCAGCATTGATAAGAGTTCTCCAAAATGCAAAATATTTAGTCAAGTTGGTACTGGGTGTTTACCTACGCTAGTTGAAGTGAGCCCAAAAATACATGAATATGCAAAGTACCACTAAAGGACAAAATAGTCCTAGGTCGTATTTTGAAGAAACTAGCGGAAGGAGCTTAAAATCAACTAACAATGATCAAGGGGCGTGAGGTAGTGGTGGCCTACAGTGACGGTTGGCATCATGTGCTGGTTATAACTTATAATAGATCACGAGGTTTAACTTATACTAGATCACGAGGTTTAATGCTCTTATGATCCATGAAATATTATGTAATATATTACAACGATATAAAAATGTGGGGGGAGACTTTGCAACTTCCAATGCCCACAGTTCAGGATGGTGACTCAAGTGCCAATCTTTTATTACCTTGATTACTAACAATTTAATTTTAGTCTTTTGTAACCTTGATTACTAAATATTCTAAATTTAAAAGCTTTGGTTGACTTTTATTCATTTTGTCTCACTTTTAATGACGTACATTCACTTTTCTTTCATTTTCCTCTTTTCAATTCACTTTCCAATATTCTTTAATCAACTCTCAGCTACTCAACGTGAAATTTAATCTAGACTAACATAAACTTTTCAGCCCCCTTGTCCGCATATCCAAAATCAACTCATTAGCGTGTTTATTTTTCTAACAATAGAATTGCAAGCATGATTATTAGAAACATTTTCGATAAGGTCACGATCATCCGATAAAAACCGATAAGAGCCCGTGCTGAGGGCATAGTTGGTGATTATCAATTGATAATAATGGATTAGACGGTAGTTAGTTGCTGCTAGTTGTTATCCGCCCGAGGTATCCAAGGCGGTATTACCACATACTTTGCATGCTCACTTAAACACGTTTTGTTTGTTTCTTTTAGGTGGCTTGGTGTTTGAGAGTTTAATCTTTGAGGTGTTGGTGGTTTTCCACCAAATTGATTTTCTCTTTACCCTCAAGGTTTTCTGCTTGCAGACTAAACTTAGCAATTACCTCGTTGGTTTGGAGTCTGTACATAATCTACTCGAATTCACTGTTTGTTTTCCAATTTGTTTTCTAGTAGGTTTAGGTGAGCTTCTCTGATTAAGCTTTTCTGATCTTACTGTTACCTCGAAGTGGTGCAATTTTCGAATATTATTCTGGTGGTAGACCTATCGAGTGTTCCGTCAGGTTGACCTTGGGAGAGCAAACCTCTTTTCGGGTGATTCTCGGTCTTGTGTTATTTCGCATCTTCTGTTATTTCGATGTTTATTTCTCATCTAAGTTATCATTGTCGGAGCTTCTTCTGATGGCGCTCTTCAACTCTGCAATTTATGGTTAGAGCCGGTTTGTGTTCCACATTCATCTTTCACTGGTTGTTCGTATTCCGCTATCTTTCAATATTTATTTCCATATTACACTATCTTCCACTGGTAGTTTCCATATTCCATTATTATGCTTCACTTTTCTACAAGTCTACCTTTGAATTTACTGCGCCTTCTCTATTCCACCTCTTTTATTTTACTGTGTTTTCTCTATTCCACCTCTTTTATATTACTGTGTTTTCTCTATTCCACCTCTTTTTGGTGACATCTATTGATAAACCAATGACGTAAACCTGGTAACTCCACAAGCAGAGCTACAAAATCTTATGAAATAATGTAATAAATAGGTTGGTTCCCGAGTGTAGCAAAGGAAAATGTCCTCTTAAGCCTCAATCCAAGTGAAATGATTACCAAAGCAAATATTTCATCATTACATAAGCTGCATATATATATATATAATGACTCTTTTCCCAGAGTGAAAACCAAACATGAGTCAAAGTGCAACATCACCAACGAGGGACTCGGACGAGGAGTCCATAATGGAGTTTGAGCGTCTTGAGTCCACATTACCAGACTCGCTTAAGAGAAGTTCCACCAGTTTACTTGAGCTTTTGTCCATTAGCGGAGGGTCCAATGCGCAACATGGCTCAAGTAGTGTATACTCTGGGAGCGGTGGGTCTGCCACGCCCCGCCGTGCACACGACCGCAGTCTCCACACTGCCAGTATCCAACAGCAATTGATATCCAAGCTCTCTCGTAGTGAGAACGGTAAGGAATCGTCGCCAATTCCGCTTCCTAGGCCCAAGTTTAATGCAGATATTCACAAGCCCGCGATGAACACGAGCCAATCCTCCACGGGTGTGCTTTGGGTAACGGAACGTGCTAGCGAGTACGGCTACGACTCGGAACACAACACGGACTGGGCCAATTTGGGACAGGGCGCCCCAGAACACGGAGATACAATTCCCGGATCGTTCAAGAGACCAACCTCGGTCCCCGTGCCCGATTACTCAAAGGAATATGCACCAACAGCAGGTGTCAAGGTTTTGCGTGAAGCTGTCGCCAATTACTACAACGAAACATATAGAAGCTCCAAACAGTCCAAGTACACTTATAAGAATGTGTGTATTGTGCCGGGTGGTCGTGCCGGGCTCACCAGAATCGCTTCCATCATCCTGGATTGTTACTTGAGTTTCTTTTTACCGGACTACACTGCGTACGCAGAGATGCTTAGTTTGTTCAAAAACTTCTCCCCAATCCCAGTGCCCTTGAACGAAGCAGATAACTATGAGGTGCACCTCCAGATTATCAAACAGGAATTGGCCCGTGGTGTGTCTGCATTGCTTACTTCAAACCCTCGTAATCCAACAGGTAAGGCAATGCTGCCTGAACAGCTCCGTAGGTTGCACAATTTGTGTCGTCAGCAGTGTTTGCTCATTATGGATGAGTTCTACTCTCACTACTACTACGACGATGGGTGTACGGGTTCCTCCATCTCCTCTGCGGAATATATCGAGGACGTTAACAAGGACCCAGTGCTCATATTGAACGGTCTCACAAAGGCTTTCCGTTTGCCTGGTTGGAGAGTCTGTTGGATATTGGGCCCTGAAGAGTACATCAATAACTTGAGTAGTGCAGGCTCCTTCTTGGACGGTGGCTCAAACGCTCCCTTCCAGTACGCTGCAGTGGACTTTTTGGAACCATTGAAAGTCCGCGCGGAAATGAAGGCTTTGCAAATCCACTTCAAAATGAAAAGAGACTACATCTTGCAACGTTTGACAAAAATGGGCTTCAAATTCAATGAATCGAACACTCCAAATTCAACCTTTTACTTGTGGCTCAAGTTGTCCCACTTGCCGGGCAAGTTGTCAAACTGCTTGGGTTTCTTCCACGAGTGCTTGCACGAAAAGGTTATCATCGTTCCGGGTTTCTTCTTCTTGATTAACCCACAGAACTTGAGCAAGTTGGAAGACGTCATCTGGTATAACTATGTTCGTTTGAGTTATGGTCCAGAATTGCACCAGTTGGAATTGGGTATGGATGGTATCGAAAGAATCTTACATAGGTTTGGTTGTTTGCCTTATGATATTAACCCAGGTGCCTAATTGAATTTAATGCTTTTGTGCTTTTGGATAATCAGTGATTCTGAAATCATTTGATTGCATTGATTTAACATTGATTTAACATTGATTTAGCATTGATTTAGCATTGATTTGATGTTTGGCATGTAATTCTGTGAATTGCTTGCAAAAAATGGGTATCTGTTGCAAACGGTGCAAATAAATGGTGCAAACAAATCTGGTTGGAAATGAATCGACAATCTCCATATTTCGAAAGTGAAAATCCCAAGAATCGTAAATCAATATACTTGAATATGAAACTGTAATCAGTGAATAGATAACTGATCTGATTCGATACTCAGTATACAAGCGTAGATATTCATAAATTAATAAGTTTCCATTGATCGGAGCCATAAACCAGTCGTTATGAACCAGTAAATCTGGATCGAAAACTTTTCTAATTAACAGTGAAAGAGTCAATTTAATAATAACGAATGGTAATGATGATAAAAGATAATAAGGAAACCTGACTCTTCTAATCAGCCGGAATTACGCACTACCCAACCAAAAATCAACTGCGACCAAGCCGTTTGGCTGCGAAAACTAAAATGAGCCCATCTGTATCACAACTTAAGAGTAGAACCACAAATAATCGCCTGTTTATGGAACCTTGTGTTATTCGAGCAACCATCAAAGGTCGATCTGGAACTCTAACCACTACCGATGTAAAACAATTCTGTGTGTCTTCATTGATGATAGACGACATCTGGAGCTTTGTGCTGACAAAAACATTTGTGATATTGAAAATTTGTGATAATTATATCTGAAGTTTGTGATAATGATTTTGGACGTTTGTGTTAAAGATATTGGAAGTTTGTGTTGATGATATTGGAAGTTTGTGGTCATAAACGTAGGTTAATTATAACTGGGTGTTTGTGATTGTAATAATATTCATTTTTCTTCTGGTGGATTCTATTTCACAGTACCGTTAATTCAAACGAGTGCCTCGTGATTTTCGACCACCACCATAGAGCTTTGCGCCAAAAGCTTTCTCTCATAACGTGCATTTCAGTTAAATTTGTATAATAAAAGTACATAATAAACATAAAGCACTGAGGGCTGTAAAGCACTATGAATCCTGAAAGCACTTAGATACTAGGGGTTTAACCTAAGTCTACAGACATTACAATATGGTATAAAACCAAAATCCCGATTATCAAGTTTTTATATTGTTCATAAAACAAAAGCCTTAACAATCAATCAATGTTACAGTCAGTGGCTCAATTGGATTTTTCACAACAATCGATCTGAAAGAATGGCCCCACAGAAATTATTGTCTCATGTCTAAACAACACAAGCACTAGAAGTACAATAGATATTGATTCTGATTGGTTGATAAGCAAAATATCCTCATACAAGCATCCATCAGACTCTCCATTGAAACCATCTCTCCCCTGAAACCACCAAATCCTCTTCTGAAACCCTTGTAAAACTTTTGCAGACGTTGAACGTAATTTACCAGCATTCCATAGCGAACCTGAAACAGGACGATCGAGATTTCCCAGTTGACCTGGACACAAAGAATGCAAAAAACAATACAAGTGGCTTTGAGAACACGGAATTATCTGAAGATCCGATTGTTTATTGTTAATTCGACTTTTCTAGGATTAAATTACTTCCTATCGCTTAAGGCTATAGACTCGTAGGGTCTGTTAGGAGGGATTGTAGAGTATTTGCAAATAATGGTGAGCAGTGGCGATGATAGAGGTATTGGATATAGGTAATTAGAATTGGCATTGGCATTGGAAGACTACATCGTTTCAAGTTATCTACAGTCAATAAGTTTATCGTGCCATGAATCGATGCAGAGAATCTATTGGGTAATGGTTACCAATTTTGTAGAAAAATGTGGAAAAGATAGAAAAAAAATCGAACAATTGTGTTTGAAAGGAGGGTTTACTGAGCTCCAGAGATTTGTTTATGGAAGAAGAACATGTGCTCAATCTATTGAGGTAAGTTTCCTAAAGGTTGACACTCAATACAGAATAGGGAGGATAAGTCGACAAAGAAAAAGGTCTGGTGTCCACTTGTGAAAGATTTACTCCACTTTTTGTCCATTTCTCTCATAACCAGAATAATCCTGTATGATAAACAGATAAGACAAAACTCTTCTATCTGAATAGGGGTAGTGAAAAATGGAAAAAAAAAACAACAACATCACGGATAGAAATTCATGATATATGAGCGTGCATTTTACAATTGGAGTCATTCTGGACCATTAGTGGGTCATTACCTGGTCATCAATAAAGATAATCTGGACATTTTTAATCTGAATGATCTCTTTGATTGAGATAGAGTTCTATTGACTAATGGACAAAGCAAACAATTCACATAGGCTGTATGAGCAAACTCCCTTTCCTACTTCCTAAATGGGGTTTTGGTTGCTCTATTAAGCACATACAACAATAACAACAAACCGACGTTTCTTTTTATCACACTATTGAGTTTGTCTGTGTCTCCGCACGACTTTCCCAATATGAGGGGACAAAAAAGAAAGTCTCTCTTTATTAATATATACCAGGATCCCCTCGCTCTTATAGATTTTTTTTTTTTTTTAAATCATTCAAGTTTTTTTTTTTGTATTCCAGCTTGGAAGAAAAAAATCAGAAAGCTTTTTCTTCCCCCTGAAACCTACAAAGAATCAAAAAAAACACAAGTTTACTTGTATCGATCAAATATAAGAGAGAAACCACGAAACACAGATACCTACACTGCTCTACTGAACTAGTCCTTCCTTTTTTACTAGAGTTTTAAGGGTCTTTAAAACGTTTACTTTGGATTTTTTGTTGGATAACTATTTGCCACCGAAACCCAAAAGAAAATTTTTTATTGGCTGTTGTTTTTTACTGTCACTGACCAATCAGAGGAGAGTATTTTACCCCCTATTTTTGTTTCGAGCCTTTTTTTTCTCATTCACCTTCGTTGGTTTTTTTGAGACTTTGCCCAAAAAAAGGAGTTTTTTTTTGTTACCACGTGAGACACCTCGTGCTTTAACACACGTGAATTATTTACATGGCTTTGTGTTCACAAGTTTTTAGTGCCTTGTCTAACAAGCGCCGCAGCTGCGACTCGTCGCTGCCTTCAACTGCAGCTTCGTGCTTAGCTACAACCCAACCCAAACAAAAGAGAGTGTGTCTTAGAAGCGTCTCGTTCCTGGGATCTCAGAAGCACGCCTTTTACCCTTCGCTGTCTGAAGAGGAAAATGACTCGGAAGATGAGCAGTCTTGTTACAAGGCTGATCAAGCTAGAGCAAGAAGAAGAGCTTCTAACAGAATTTCTTTTTCAACTAACTCGGTCTTGTCGAAAGCCGTTTCCCAATACAGCGATGACGAGGACAACGCGGTGGATGTTCTGGATGTCAGTGCCGACAAAAAGTCTGAAGGAAAGGTTTTCAGGCATAGAGCGTCTGCCCTGATGCCTAATATGTATGAAAACCTTCCATCTTCACCAAAATTTATGGCTGCTGCAGCAGCAGCTGTTGCCGACGCTTCCTCGTCAATTGAAAATTTGGATTGTAAAATCACTCCCTCCTTTAACTTTACTTTCCCAGAGGTTTCTTCTTGTTCTTTCAACTTTAGCGGACCTTCAACCCCAAGATTTGATGAATCTAACAATGGTTTGTCGTCTTCAGGGACCGTTCACGCTGTTTCATCTACAAACAAAGCCCTGTCGTCGCCATCATCAAGCTCGATGTGTGGCCTGAGAAGCTCAACTGTCGCTTCTGACAAATCTGCCAGATCACGTTGTTTTGAGTACTTGGTTGGGTCGATTGACGAAGCTTGGGCTAGATACTGTGACGCAGCTACTAATGTTGAAGATGAAGTTTATGGATATAACACCCCTGCTTCTATCGCTACCGACGATGAAGACTACTTTGGAAACACCACTGACATTACTGATTATGAGGATTCCGACTTTGAAGATGACTCGAAACGTCAGCAATCTCTGCTGTTTTCAAGACCACGTTTGTCTTCTTCTGCCCTGATGATGTCTCTTCTGTCCACTAAGGAGGATCCTTCTTCGTGCCAATTACAGGCTTTGAAGGACCGCTTGACCAAAGCAAAGTACTACTTGCAGGACTTGGTAGATAGTGAAGACATTGTCGACTCAACTTCCTTTTGGAAACGTTGGGACATGGTCAAGTATGCTACCATTGAGTTGGTTGAAGATGATGATGACGATGAAGTTATCGAGTCTACAATTGATGAATTGGAATCTGGCCGTACATATGCATACTAATCCCAGGGTTCTGGTTAACTTTGGCTATGGTGATTCTTCACCTTCCACCGGGTCCCTTGACCCGTTTTCTGCTTGTTATTATTATATTATTATTATTTGGGTAGTGCTTGATTTTATCTCTTGTTGATATTTATGTTTGGGTGAGGAGTTTATGTTTACTTGGTTTGTTATATACTTGTACAATAGTAAGGAAAGTGAGAATTTTGTAGTGTTGCGATTTTATGACAGGTATTGTGACTACAGTGTGAGAGTAGCTCTGCTAAAGATTCGTTTTCATTCCTAAGGCTGCTACAATATCTGTTGAAGAGTCATAGACTACTCACGATTACTGATATTTCAGTTAGTATGGTATAACTGGTGTATCGATTTCTGTTATTCGTCAAAACATTATTTTAGTTTGATATGAGTTCCAAGATTTGTGATTGTGGCTTATCGATTGACGTTTCAATATTTCATAGAACTTTGTTATGGTGAGATCAGTTACTATAGTAAATTTGCTATTATACTGAGAAACTTACGGACTAGATATTTCTATAGTTTGATACTTCTTAGCGTTTACAGTTTACCAGGAGCAGGAGATAAACAGTTGAAGTCAAGTGTTCAATCTAATTGAAACGTCAAGTTTTGAATCATCAAGTTTTGAATCATCAAGTGTTGAATCATCAAGTGTTGAATCATCAAGTGTTGAATCATCAAGTGTTGAATCATCAAGTGTTGAATCATCAAGTGTTGAATCGTCAAGCGTTGAATCGTAAAGTTTTGAATCTAATTGAATCAACTCTCAAAAAACGTTAAACGTCTTGAACAAGTAAACGCGCTACGAGTCAAAAAGAGGCACGCTAAGATACGGCTAATTACGAGCATGCCATAGCGATATTCAGAAACCTACCAGTAGAAAAGATCACCGAAAACAATAGTGTGGTATTCCAATGCGCATAGAACACAGTATGCAGGGATTTTAGTAGACTCTTCAATCAACCCACTTTTTGTATTAAGAACAGCAACAAAAAACTAAAAAAAATAAAGTTAGTATGAAATTGTCCATTGCCTTAAGTAGTGTTGTGCTTACGCTTATCGGAAGTGCAGCAGCAAACTCTGGTTTGCAAATTGGTATTTTGCATGAAGTGCCCGACTGTAAAGTGAGAACTAAAACAGGAGACAAGATTTCTGTGCACTATGAAGGAAGCTTGGAAGATGGGACTATTTTCGATTCTTCGTTCGACAGAGGCCAACCAATTGCGTTCACTTTGGGTGCTGGCCATGTGATCAAGGGCTGGGATCAAGGCTTAACCAACATGTGTATTGGAGAGAAGAGAAAGTTGACTATTCCATATGACTTGGCCTATGGTGAACGTGGTATGGGTCCAATTCCACCCAAGGCCACATTGATTTTCACTACCGAGTTGGTGGACATCGAGCCTAGACACGACGAGTTGTAAGGTGGCTAAGTTCAGGGGCATATGCTTGGGGAAAACAGGTGCCTTAGGGTGACAGGTGATTCTGACGTGGTGATTCATGGGTTAACCCGATAGAGCTGACATCAACAAAATAGCCGAGTATATCAACAAATAGAGCCTATTAAGCTGGTTGAGCAAAACAGCCAATATGTTGGTTTACATAGCAACCAAAGAAATCCGTTTCTTACCGAAGCGTCTTGCCTCGAACCAGTATATATGTTGTATTAATTTTCAATATAAAAAAAATCATGCCACAATGATTAAACACTTCTACAAGCCATTGGTAGAGTTCGTGCAGTCCTCTGCAGACTACAAGGTGTTATACACCACTGCAAAAAATGTCACCAAACCTATTGGTCGTATCTTAGTGCTTGATTCTTCCTTTAATCCTCCGCACTTGGGCCACTACGCTTTGATCAAAGAATGTATTGAAAGCAACCACGAGAAACGAGGGGAAATACAAGGTATTATCTTATTACTTTCAGTGAACAATGCAGACAAGGCACTGGTGCCAATTCAAGAGTTCACGGCTCGCTTGGACATGATGTACTTGATGGCACAGGACTTACACAAGAATTACCCCGTGTATGATATCAGCATTGGGGTTACCAAACACGCTAGATTTGTCGACAAATCACTTAGTATTCTTGAACATAACCCCACGGGAGCTAGACTCACCTTTTTGGTGGGATTCGATACCTTGGTTCGTATCTTCAACCCAAAGTACTACTTCCCAGATAAGCTCCTGAATGCATTGGAACAGTTTATGAGACTGACTGACATTTTTTGTTTGCCTAGAAATGACGTCAGTGCAACTACAGACCAGCAAAGGAATTATGTCGGGGATATCAGCAAGGGTCTCTACGATCACATCCCTAGCCATTGGTCAGATAACATCCATTTATTCCAAAAATACGAGAAGGATATCGGTCACATAAGTTCTTCAAGCGTCAGACATTCAATCGAAAATGGCGAGGACCTGTGGGTTGGAAAGGTTATCCCAGAAGTGAAAGACTATATCTTACTGGAAGCTTTATACTCGAAAATTTAGACTTTGACACATATCTCAATTATAAGTGTTATTGAAACAGGAAAACAATAATTGTATGCAGCTCTTCAAATGCTGAATTGTCGAGCCACCTATCCAATATTTAAAAATTTCTTTTATGCCATATTAATTCTCGTTTGCTCAGTGTTTGTTCTATAGTTGGGTTTCTTTACTTGTAACCAGGCACAAGAAACCTCAACCGTACCGTGAAAGACATTTTTAATTATTACAAGACTTTAATCGATATTACTCGCAACGTACTCGAATATAATAATTGTAAAATATATTCTCCCTTCAATAATAAATGATTCTAGGTTAATTTTAGGTTTTAGCTATGAAGAAAACCATTATTATAGGTACCCCAGCAGTATCGCCAGTTTTTCAAAAAACTGGATAAATATTCCAGATTACATACATAATATATAACATTTATGTATAAAATTAGGGGTATTCGTACTCCCTTTTGAAGTTTTTGGCACACTGGGAGCATCAGGTAACAGAGCATATTTGAGAAATTGAAGCTAAGGTCGGTTCTCTAGGATTACTTGGTCGAAGCATGAATTTTGTGTCACCTTTCAGTAGTTGGCCTAACAAATGAATTCAATTCCTTGTTGCAGTTCCCAGTTTGCATTGATGTTACTTGCAATACATAGTTAGATAAGATAATGACCTCATGGATGAATTAGATTGAAAGATCACATCGGTATTATGATTATAGAATACGTCAGCAACCAATTCTTAAACTGATTGTTCATTACCAAACTAATAGTGGGTAACCAATCACACATAGATGTCTAGTGTTTTTGAAGGCTGATTCGAAAATCCCTGAAAATACAATTCTCCAGAAGGTTTTCTTCCCCATTATGTATAAAATACCACGGAATAAACCTACTAAATTAGACAGAATATTTGAGAATTAATAGTAATCTACCTAACAGCTTATAAGTAACTGCAAAATTTAACCGTATACAGCCGTTGATATCAGAATATTCTACAAGCATTGATACATGAAGTCACCAGAAACCAACAGAAAACCATCTCTTTTGTTTGATTCTTGAACTATCTTTTTGGGATATTTCGTTTACTATCTTTTAGGTGTATTCAATTATACATACACTACAAATATCCAAGTACATAATGAAACTAGCAAGAAGTTCAACATAACAGCATTGCTCCCGTTAAACTGTTTAAAAGTAGAGGTCAGAGTTGTGGCATTACCAACTTTAGGGTCTGATACCGTCTTCTGGTTATTGGCATTTGTACACTCAATCTTACCTCCTCTCACAATGTGGCTCATTTGTGAAGTTTTGGACCACTTGGTACAATCAAAAAGCTTGTCTGACGATTTGATTCTAGCAGAACCCTTTACCAACTTTAATGATTTGAAACTTGTCTCTTGAATGGGACCAGCAAGCTCAATGGCACCACCAATGGTAGCCAAACTAGGAAAGAAGTCAATCTTCTCGATATTAGTGTTATTGGCAAGCAATAAACCACCACCAATTTCTGTAAGCATTGAGAGATTTACTTTGGAAAGGTTTTCGTTCTTGGAAAGACTAAACGTCCCACCAACGTTTTCCAAACTGTCCAAGTCCAACTGTGTAAACTTATTTTGAATTATGGCTGCAGAATGGTCAACATGTTCCAAATGACCAATGTCAATGTTCGCAACGTCGTGGATACTAAGATTTGCAGCAGTCTTCAACTTTGGCAAGTTGACCCTAGTTTCAAGCGCATTGGCTGCGATATGAAGATGGTCAGTGATTTCCTCAACATTACATTCAATTTCCTCCAAGAATCGATTATTGTTGATATCCAAAACCAGTAAAGTATCGGAAACAAACCCAGAAAACCCAGTCAAAGAGGTGTCACTAACGACAATCAGATGAATATCATGAACCTCTCCTCCAAGAACAACATTGCTCAAGATAGGCAACACTTTCCAATGGATTGCCCTGACCGAGGTTAAAGACTCAAATGAAAGAACTGATAATGATGTGAGTTCATTGGCGGTAAAGTAGTTCCCAATACTGCTTAATTTCGGAGCTTCAACTCTAACCAATTCTGGAGATTTTTTAACGATTAATGAACCACCAATACTCTCAATGTCTCCCAAACTCACAATTGGTTGCTGGAAGTCTTCAATAACAACATCTCCTTTGATTTGTTTACAGTGTTCGATTTTACCCATATCAGTCGAAGTATGAATGTTGAACTGATCGGAAGAACATTCTTGGGGAAACTCATTATCAGTGGTGTGCTTCAGAAGAGACTGGGAGTCTTGTCTAGTACCACTTTCTTTCGTTATTTCTGTTTTGGTACCCGCTTAGGCGCCGTTAGTATTTTGATTGTGTTGAGTAATTATAAGATACTTACAAATCGCTGATGTCTTTTCAGAAACCAGTCCAAATTGCCCAGAGACTAGTGTTCCAACAAGAATAACAAGTATTGGTGTGATTGTTGTTCTCATAATGTAATGAAGATTTATGTTTTTTGTTTTTTTTATTCCTTTAAACTTTATACAGTTGCAAAATTAATTTGCACCCAAATAATGCGAGTAAGGCAGATTTATGGAGAAATTAGGGGATTTTTTTACTATAACTATTTATTCACAAATGTAATTATAAGCTATTTCAACAAAAACAAACTAGGTAAGTATTACTCTTTGGTATATGGCTATTCTAATCTCTTCAAGCGGCATTTGTTCAAATTCAAGTATTGAATGATGCCAAGTTAATAGAACTATCAGCTACAAGTAAAGAGAAACCAATATTGCGGTAGGGGTACTTATGACTCACATAACTTAGAAGCTGGTAAAGCCTTTATATAGATTGGATACCATTTTTCAAATCCAATAAGCTCTCTATTTTTCTCTCTATATTTAATTATATTGTGTTGTTGAAGTGGTGAATTTTAGGTATTGGCTCTACCGAAAGTGGAAGGTAGGATTTTTAGAAAGATATTCGAATCAAATGTTACCTAATGACTCAAATCAAATAATACAACCAAGAATGAAATAAAGGCTTTGGACTGATGTTCAAAAAAAAAAAAGATAGATCGGCCCAATAGAAGTCCACCGATTGGTACCGATTATATAAGCGCAGTTGGATGAAAAATAAAGATAACCAGATCTTCCCAAAGAGGATAACTTGATCTTTTATGGAGATCTTCAGATAAAATGCTTTAAAAATCACTTAATTCATCCGGGGAAAGTATTTAAGGGTAAAGAATCATTCATTCGATAGAGTAATGATTTTTGGTAGTGGCAATGAGATTGAGGAGCTCCACAAGGTGTTTCAATTGTCTGCACTTGAATGGCGCGGACCACTCACAGACGAAAAGTACATTGAGTTCCAGACTAGTCAGCATTTGAGATCACTTAAAAATAAGTACACTTTGGCCTTTTGGATCAAAGATGACAACGATGTTGTGATCAGTAGCGCATGTGTTATCAATATCAAAGGGATGTCAAAGGTAGTTTACAAGGAGGAAAAAGATGGTAGAAGTAACGACACCTTTCACGGTTCTGCACTCATGATTTGTAATGTGTTCACCCACCCGGACCATAGAGGAAAGGGTTTAGCCCCAAAGCTTATAAGATATGCTATAGAAAAGACTGAATCCCGAATTATGGAGGACGAAAACAAGCTGGTGGAGGAATTACGCAAGATTCACTACTGGACATTATACTCGGGACTTATGAATTACTACAAAAGAGTTGGTTTCCACACATTTGAGCACGAGTTATTTTCGATTCCTTCGGGGCTCAAGCTTCCAGATGTACGTCTTTTGACTGTTCCTCAAGATGAAGGTATCATTTCGAAAATATTCAAAGAAAGAGATACTGCCGTTGAGAAAGCTATTGAAGAACGTACCGCTGCAGCATTTGCATATACGGAAATGGAATTCCTCATGCATTATTACTGGGGTATCGAACAGACAATAGCAAATCATCTTGGGGGTACACAATTGGATAGTGCTAATATTAGAGGTGCTTTAGTCAAGGGAAAAGATGGTGTTATCCATTATATTGCTTGGGCGAGTTTGGGTACTGTATATGCTAAATGGTTTGGTAAAACAACGATTGAAGAGGACCAAGACATACCTGTCAGTGACTATCCATTGAAGACTTTGCTTGAAGCATGTTCGGCCGTGGCTGCAAGAAAGAATCCTAAGGCAAAAAATCTTTACGTTGCCGGAACTAATTTAGATTTACACGAGTTTAAGAGAGTAGTTACGGAACTCAATGATCCTGATGAACTCAAAAGTCTTGATCCTAGAAGAACCCCAGGAGGTATCCCAATGATGAGGGGATTTGGTTCTGACGATAAGCTTGAATTGGACTGGATTGAATAAAGATGGATACGTGAGAGCAAGTAAAGTACTCATTGAAGAAAATCCTTTCAAATACGAAATACAAAATCATAAAATAAACTCAAAAATATTTGTAGACATATCCACTCGTAAAACTGTAGTTTTTGTGAGATAACTCGTAGATGATCCCACAAAGCGGATTTTGAGTAGAAAGTTCATGTGCGTTCACCGTGGTTTGACATACCATATGTAAAATAATTGAAAACATATTATAGGAAAGGTCAGTAGTGTCTGCATACTTGTGGTCAATACCCCATAAAAATAGGTGCATCCGCAACCGTAATAAAACTGAGAAAGATCATAGAGAACTAAACGATCGGGAAATTTGCTCAATATTGCAGCACAGACATAATCTGGGTATCACCGGTTTGATGAGTGTGCCCTAAATTGGGGTTTTCAGATAACTCAGTAGTTTTTGTAGAAAGATTCTTGCCGATCGACTCAGCCGCAGATATAGGAAATTAGAAGATGTTCAATTTATTTAATATTATAGAAGAATCCTAGCTAGGCATCATCTCTGTACCTTGATGATCATTAATGGCGCATTTATCCGTGCAGTCAAGTCATTTGGATTAACATCTTAAACACATTATAATCATAACCATGCAATCGTAGCTGAGAGTTACCAAAGAAGAGAAATTCAAATTTTTAAACCCAAGTTGGATATTTAAGACAATAGATGCACTGAGTACTGAATATAATATCACCAAGTCTAAATATGTAATCATATTTAGTACAAGTGATTAGCACTAAAGTAGATATTTTAGGCGGACGATTATAGTTCGGATGCATATCTCACTTGATAATTGACGAACTCTTCTTGTTTTCAAAAGAATAGTAGTTTTGAATAGAAATTGGATTCAATTAACAATTGCTGAAATTCCAGGATAAATGCTGTAATAAGGACTTTCAATAAAATGACCTTCAAATTGAACCTAACTTAGATAATAATACCCAATGTTAATAGATCGACGTAAAATAGAAAATATAGCAAAACTAAGCGTGTTACGCAACGTTTAAAACATGCAGACATCAGACTTGTAAATTAATTCTTGAATAAATCTGACATGAGCTTGTATAATTAAAAGCGATGCCGTTTTTAGTTTTGTAAGACTCGTTCATTTTTGCAGGATGGTGCATTAGACATTAACAAATAAGAAGTTTGCATTTAATTGGAATACTAATACATTCAAAAATCTAAACAAAATTCGAAAGTAGAAGCATTCTTTAATGTGAATCAATAATGCATTTCGTTCAAACAATTTAAAAGAACCTTCTAAAGAGACACAATTTTTCGTCATTATGGAAACGGGATTATATTGAGATCCAAGTTACTCTTCTAAGAGGTCCAAGAACTAACCAAGGTGTTATATCTGAGGGGATTATCTTGAAAATAGATCCGCTTCTGGAAAATATACCAAAAGGAATTGGCAGATAATTAAAGATGGACTTGTCATCTACAAAAGAAAGCTAGTAAAAGTGACAAAGTTGGTTGAGAAGATGTCCAAAAGATATAGAAATAGTGCAGTTGATTGAACAAAACACTCTTCACTTCAAATATTACCATGCGGGAAGTCTACTGAAGTAAACAAATATGGCCTCTGATAGCTGCTCAGATTTGAAATATCCGGTGGTATACAACAATATGACACCTATGGTTCTGCTTATTGATAACACCACATTATAAAACCCAATTTATTGGATGAGGTCGTAAACAAGAAAACGGTTCCAGTCAAAGAGTTTTAAGTGCAGTATACTATGAGAAATAAACAGCTTGTAGTACAAAAAGGTTTGTTAATTCATCCACTACAAGTGGTTAGCTTTAGAATTCGAGAAAGCACTATCAGGAAACTAAAGGGAAAGTCTGTTCCATCAACTTAAGATTACCATGCTTTGAAATTTTTACTAGTTATATCTATTTATTTACTGCTAAGAATTGTTTGCGGGGCATATTACACTGTTTGAAGGGAAACTTTCCAAGATAGTGACTTAAACATAGAGGTTTGTATCTGAAATCTGTGTCTGTATCGATATGCAACTCGTGTTTGGAGCCATCCGATATGCAGTATAGATGGAAGATTTGCTCCGTCTTGCGGATCCAACATCAGTATATAAACCAAAAGCAGCATTTAATTCAGTTTACGTTTTGCCTTAGCCTCTCCACAAACTGCACAGATGGTGTGATTCTTATGTCTTAAAATTTACCATTGTCATCAAAAATGTAATTTAAAACAGACTCTCTCACAAACAGAGTAACTTTTCAGCAATCATTTTAGGGATTGTATTTAGTAGTAACGGGAATCTGTAAGTATTATCTCATTTAGTAGTGACGGTATCTTTTAGTATTATCTCATTTAGTAGTGACGGTATCTTTTAGTATTATCTCATTTAGTAGTGACGGTATCTTTTAGTATTATCTCATTTAGTAGTGACGGTATCTTTTAGTATTATCGTATTTTGTAAAACTTTGAATTATCTTATTTAGTAACTCTTGAAATATCTTTAGCAACTCTTTGGAATATCTTATTTACTAACTCTTTGAGATATCTTTAGTAACTCTTTGAATTATCTTATTTAGTAACTCTTTGAATTATCTTATTTAGTAACTCTTTGAATTATCTTATTTAGTAACTCTAGGAGCATCGATCCTATGAATTCATAAACAGATTCTATAGAGAACCTAGGCCCTCTAGATCAGGAGTGCATTTCGCAATGGGTACCTTTCTCACGAATATGTTGGAAGATGAACAAAACCTCGGATATTCTTGAATTATGGCATACTGGTATTCATATGAAGAACAAGGAGTCGAGAGATAGAAATGTCTGAGACTCTTGATTGTCAGCAATAATCTCAGCTAGTAATGTTGATCAATTTTCTTTTCTTGTTGCTGTTCTTGTTCTGCTTTCTGGTTCTTCGTTGTTTTCACGCTCAGTTTCAACTGTTTCACCTGTTTGAAGTCATTTCTGTTGTTTAAAAGGGTAGTTTGTATACAAATCAGCAAAAAGTGCAAATTCATAAACTTCGAATACAAATATCTTCATCTCTCGCCAGCCTTCGCTGTAGCAAACATCCTACAATAATTCGCTCTCGATGAAGCACAAATTTCCGAAATTGGAAATTTCACCAACGGTCGATTTCTTGAGGTAAATAATCTAAAATTAAATATTGAACACATAATGAGCAACCCTGGGTTCTTTGCAAAGATCAAGGATAACTACGGAAGCAAGTTCTCACAGCTTAGTATATCGAATGGTGTAACTCATAGTGAGAAGGACGGATCTACTGAGGATGAGACGCTTGTGCACAACGCCTTTGTACGCTACTTTGATTCAAAGAACACGGAATACCCAGACTGGCTCGGAGTGAGCCAGAAACAACAACAAAATGCGCAGAGACTGGGCCAGAGTAGAAACAAGTATGACTATTACGCAAATGCTGAGTTTAAACCCGTAGCTCAGAATAACCAGTTTAACCATAGTTACCAGCAACAACAATACCAGCAGCAGCAACAACAACAGCAACAACAACAGCAACAACAGCAACAGCAACAGCAGCAGAACCAAGGAATACCTGAAAGACCGGCATACCAATCACGTTCCTCTTCCAGATTGCAGGATATGTATAACAAGTCTCGTCAGCAACCAGTTGCTAACAACTATAACCAATACCAGCCGTCGAGATCCAACAGTACTTCGGTGGCGGGTTCTAGGTTGCGTGAGAGAATGCTCCATAACACAGGCAACCAGTCCCAATCGTCTTTGGCCTCTGGACAGGATTCCCAGGGAAGAGCATCTTGGGGAAGAAAATGAGTTATTAGCTACCGACGCTTGCCGTTTCAAGATCGTGGTTTGAGATTATTAGCTATTTGAGATTATTAGCTATTCATATTAGTTGACTAACCATTCGGATAAGTTGATTAGCTATTCATATTAGTTGGCTAACCATTCAGATAAGTTGATTAGCTATTCAGATTACCTAGATAGTTATTCGAGATCTCGGGCGATTCATCAAGACCATTTGACGATCGATTTCTCCATAACCAGCATTTATCCTAATCGACTGCGCGGTTTACCTGAGCGATTCGAATGACCATTAAAAAACGGTACATTCACTCTGCATACTGTTTAGAATAAATCGATTACTATCTTTTAATATATGAATAATAGGAATTTAAACTCTAAAGATCCATACCGCAATAGATTCACGACCTGCGATGATACATGAGTGTCTCATTCTATTTTGTAAGGTTTCATGAACTGTATCAGGTTTCATGAAATGTATTTCAGGTGAACTATATCAGATATCACACGATTTCAGAGGTGTTGGATAATAGCTATATACCGTTCATTCTCTTGTAGTTATCCTCCCAAAGATTACGGCTATTGATGAACCAAGTAGGCAATTTGTGCTCTGCTGGGAGCTTGAATTTAACGACACTGACATTTTCATAGCCCACTTCGTACTTGTGCAAGTTGTAATAGTATCTAAAGTCGTATTTCTGTCTTATCTTGTCCAGCTCTATGGACGAGATCAATTTTTCTCTTTTGTAGGAGGGCAGGTTGGGGTCTATCAGGGACCGTCTTGAGTTTGATCTCAATGTATATGTTGGCGTTGAAGGCGTGAAACGTTTATCTACCGACGAGTGTCTGCGGTCCTTTGGTTTATAGAGGAACATTTCGTTCCCAATGCTATTTTGGCGTGTATTGCGGGCATTTATTGTGCTTATCGAGACTGGTTTTACTCTAGGCAGCGTTCCTGGGGTGTTCCAGTCTACCTCGTCGGACTTGGGCGGTTTCTCCAGCTTACGCTCCACAAGTTTGAGGAGATTTGCCGGGATTTGCGGCGATGCAGAGAGCATGTCACCGTCGATATCTTCGTCGTCCATATCTCCAAACAGGCGTTGGTCTTCAAACTCGTCGTATTCCTCGTAGAAATCACCTCCATCCTCATCTGCATTGTATTCGTTGCTCATTCCAGAATCAACAGAGTCTGTTCGTTTCATCTTGATATTGTCAGGACTGGTGCCTTCAATCCACGACAGCGAAAGGTACTTTTGCTGCAGTTTCAACTGCAGATTCAACAAGTCGATCTCAACGGGCACCAACTCGATCTCAATCAACTCAAGGAAGGTTTCTGCATAAAAGTTGGTTTTCGTGGACTGCCCATTGAACGTTCGGTATTCGTTCAAGATGGAGTTGAAGTTCCACTTTTGGATCTTACGCAATATCCCAACAAGCGTCGACGTCGAGTCAATAAGCAAGATGTTATGTTTGGTCTTGTCCAACAATAACTCAAATGTTCTCAGGATTACTGTTTTATCAAAGAGCATCCACTGCTCTGATTTGCTAGCCTTGGGCAATAGCTTCACCTCCAACAAACTGTTCTTCTGTGATGCGGTGCGCAGCAACTGTGTCAGCTCCACAGACGATGCGTCTTTGTCATCCTTCTGTTCGTCTCCTTTCTTTTGGTGGTTGGATTGGAACTTGAGGCCCAGGAGGTTGATTAGCTCAACTGCGTTGGTTTCGAGGAAACTGCTGAGTAAACGTGACGGTTTCTCCGCATCGAGCATGATGATGGTTTTGAGTTGGAGTGTCTCAAGGAAGGGGAAGTTTCCAGAGTCGAGCTTCGAACATCGGTAAATCCCGGGCTCAACGAGTCCAAAGTTATCAGGCAGTACGAGCATGTGGTGTTTTTTTCCGATACTCACAATCTCACGCAGCATAGCGAGTTTTGTGAGGTTCATAGAGTTTTGTGAGTTTTGTGAGGTTCATAGAGTTTTGTGAGTTTAGTGAGTTTCATAGCGAGTTTAGTGAGTTTCATAAAGAGTTTCATAGAGTCTTAGTGAGTTTCATAAAGAGTTTTAGTGAGTTTCATAGCGATTTTGATAGCGATTTCCATAGATATTTTCATAGCGAGTTACCATAGAGAGTTACCGTGAGTGGACCACTATAGACAGTCTAGTGAGTGGCCAGCATATACTAAACTGGATCATAGTAAGTGACTTGAGTTTCCAAAAGCTATTTTTCATAATGAACAGTACGAAAGTTCACAACTACAGAAAAAGAATGACTTAAAGATTATCACAGTAAATAAATAAACAGGAGGTATGAAGTTGATGAGTGTGCTAAATTGTCAAGAATCGAATGGCGTTACATGTATTGTTCAAACTTTAGTCAAGAAAGCTGGGATCGAGTGTTTTACGAGTGATAGCAATTGAAATTAGCGAGTAATAGCAATTGAATTCTGCGATTGATTTAGCGAGTGATTTAGCGAGTGATTTAGCGAGTGATTTATCCTAGTGTGATTTTCCGTTGGATTTAGTGAGACGATTTAATGAGATTTAGAAAAGATTTACATTACAACAAAGATTAGAAAAGATTTACATTACCACAAAGATCAGAAAAGATTTAGATTACCACAAAGATTAGAAAAGATTGATTAGAAAGAATAGATTTAGAAACGATTTAATGATACAGCGCTAGAAAAGTACCGTTATATTATTGTAGATACACTATCGCTACCATACACCAGAGCTACGCTCTTTGCATTTTCAACTGTTAACCCCTAATCACCAAATCATCAGGAATACCCTCATACTCCCCATAGCCCAAAGCCAAGTTCACATTCTGCAAACACTGGGTGGCAGCACCTTTCAACAAGTTATCAATTGTAGCAACCACCACAACTCTATCCTCCTTCAGGTTGACGGCAAAGCCACCGACAACCACACCGTGCTTCCCGCTAATGTCTCTCACCAAAGGTGCCTCGCCACTAATGCTAATCAACTGTTCTCCCTGGTATCTGTCTTGGTAGAGGTTTCTAACTTCTCTGGCAGACAAGGAGCCCTTTTTGATTGGAATCAGAACAGTGTGTGAGATACCTTGGAACCACTGCGCAACGTGTGGGGTGAATGCAACGTCCAAGCCCAACCTGGAGCTGATTTCACGCTCGTGGATGTGATCCGTCAACGAGTATGGAATCAAGTTGTTTGCCAACATCTTGACATCGTTCTTTGGCGAAGGCTTGGTTCCGGCACCAGAGTACCCGGAAACACCAAAAATAGTTGGTGTTCCGTCAATATATTCCTTCAATGGCGCAATGGCAACTTGTGCAGCAGTGGCATAACAACCCGGGTTAGAAATCTTCTTGGCCTTGGAAAGCTTGCTTCTATCATTCAATTCTGGCAACCCATAGATCCACTCACCTGTAGGGTCAAATCTATAATCAGCAGACAAGTCAATAATCTTGGATTGGGACCCCTTGACAGATTCAATCGCCTCGACAAATGGCTTACACACACCGTTGGGCAACGCCATAACCCAACAGTCAACCTCACCAGCCTCTTCCAACTTGATAATGTCTTCAACTTGTAAATTGGTGTACACAATATTGGCCTTGTTGTAACCTTGCAATTTCTGGCCTCTCAACTCACGGGACGAAACGTGCGATAATTCGAGATATGGGTGCTTATCAATCAAGCTAATCAAGTTTTGACCAGTGTATCCTCTAGCACCAATTAAAGCAATCTTGGCCTTCTTGGTGGATGTGCCCTTACGAATTGGTGGGTTGGGGTTGGATGAGTTGGCAGTAGCCGACGATGTCTTCAACCCTCTGGCACTTGTGTGTACACCTCTTGTTTGCTGGCCACCAGATGTGAAAACACCAGAACCTTGACTAGAAGACAAAGAGGAACCAATCTTAGACGAGTCAAACTCGGAAATCAACTCTGAGGCTTCACTTGTGTTGAGCCCATACCAAAACAAAATCTCACCATTCTTAGCAAACGAACCGTCTGACTTGGAAAAGTACCAAGACAAGTTTGGATCGTTTTCATTGACAACCCAGCATAACTTTGCATAGTCCTTCTTGATTGAGGAAAAGATGTTATCGGTGACATTGTTCAACCAGCCTGTTCTGGAAGACAAAAACTTGTCCAACTTGGGAACTTTTCTCTTAGCGTCGGACAAGACAATGGCTAAAACCTCCAAAGGTTCATCGCCATAACTCTTAAATTCGGCAGTCTCCAAGGTCTTGAGGTACAGGGCAACCGACAACTTGCCAGCCTTGATTTCGGGGTCTCTCAAGAGGGCATTACGCAAAATGTCTGGGTTACCAAACTCCTTCAAGGAGTTACGGTTGATCAACTTGTAGCCTCTTCTGATCAATGTACCAGCACCTGAGTCAGTGAAGAGTTCCTTTTGCAAGTCATTAACGTCGATGATAGCAACCGAGGACGATTTGGGGAGATGTTGCAACAAGTCGTGGATTTCCTTGATTTTCAACTTTGTACCGTACTTGACCCAAGATTCCTTCATCAAGTCGTCATACTCTTCATCCAAGTTAATGGCACTAACCTTTTCGCCGGTGGAACCATTGATTATACCACCCTTTTCGTTCAAGTAAACAATTTTTAATGGCTCAAACTCACGGGCCAACTCTCCAGCAGCCACGTCGGCATTCACATTCAACATTTGTCCGGAGGAGGTCTCGGCAAGTGAGGTCAAGATGGGCAAGTAACCCGCCTCAATGGCAGCTTCAATCGGGGATTTGTTCACAGAAGTAACCTTCCCAACCAATTGGTACTTTTCTTTATCCAAAAATTCAGCTCCAAATACGCCCAGGGTGATTGGTCTGGCGTGCACACCCATCTTCTCGAGGGCTGTAACCAAACGCAAATTTTGTTCCAAGAAACAACGACGTACAACAGACATGGTTTCTGGGTTGGTGATACGGATACCATCAATGTACTCGGGTTCCACACCTTCATTTTCCAACAACTCATTGATTTGTGGTCCCGTTCCATGCAAAACGATGGGGTAAAGTCCAACATGATATAAAAACGCCAAACACGACGCAAGCTCAGGCAACTGCTGCGTGATAATCGCTCCACCAACCTTAATCACCGCGAACTGCTGCTGAGAAACAGATGTAAAGTATTTCAAATATTGTTCCACTTCTCTCTTGGATCCAATATTATTCAACAATTGAACCACAGTGGATCTTGTCGAATAACCCTTGTTTTGTGTGGCTTGCACTGAGGCTCGGTACACAAGCGGTTGGGCTATGCTCCTAGCAACCCGAGCACTACATGCTGCTCTGGCTGACTTGCTGATGTTTCTTAACATTTCAATTAATAGGGAAAACTTTTTTTTTGGGGATATCGCTGTATTTATAGTTGACTCATTTTTTCGCCCATTGAGGAAATTTTTTTTCATCATTTTTTTTGCTAAGCGCGGTTTGAAATCGGGTGTTGCAAAGCATAAAAGGCAGGTTTGTACAAGACTAAGGAAGGAAGACAATGTGGGTATTTCAATGCTGGATATCAATGTTGGATATTTCAAAGCTTATATAGTCCTGGTGGTGTAGAGACGAGAGGGGGTATTTAACCACACAGAACTGCGTGTATTTTCGTGGACACAGAAGGGCATATTTAACAGCATGCAGAGAAATAGAACTGTAAATGAGCAAGTAAATGGAAGCAGATGGATGTAAATGGATCAGTAGCACTTAAATAGAGACAGATGGACGTTAGAGATGCAGTCAGAAAGACGTTAGAGAAGCAGTCAGAAAGACGTTAGAGAAGCAGTCAGAAACAGATGGACGTCAGAGATGCAGTCAGAAAGACGTTAGAGAAGCAGTCAGAAACAGATGGACGTCAGAGAAGCAGCCAGAAACAGTGGACGTAAGCAGTCAGAAACAGTGGAAGTAAGCAGTCAGAAACAGTGGACGTAAGCAGTCAGAAACAGTAAATGGGAAAACAATATGCAACTCGGTGTACTAGGTGGTTGCTATATACATATTATCATCGGACCAAACATGATTACAAACATTATCATAAGAATACATGTTCAAACACACCATAAGGTTAGTAGATGATCATCATTAGAAGATAACTAGGTTTCCAAATATTCCAGCGATAGCGTCCAAAAATGACACTAAATAATAGCACAATAAAGAAACAACTCCCGTTTTCCATACATCTGAGTATCCGCTAGTGCATTGATATCATCAATCTTGAATTAAAACCACGCAGCCTGCTATTTTGGGAGAATCTAGTTTTTTTTAATCTATTCAGTATGACTCAAAAATCGACTCAAATATACAAAATCAACAACCAAGTGTTCTCATGATTTTGAAACTAGAACCATGATTTATCCATCATATTCACAGTGAGAGTGCATAAGAGGCAGATAATATTCTTATTAGTCTGATGTATACTAAGAAAGATCGTTATGCCTTATGCAAACTAAGTAATATCATGTGTCTTATTTTAATCCCAAAGTAAGATCCCTACGCTACGTCGTATGCATATTAAAGTGATGTTCCTATCATCTCAAACGACACAATATAAACTTAGAACGTTCACTTTTTGGATTTGCTTCAATAATGAGGTACAACAGTTTTGAGTAATAAATTGAATAGAAAAATACTTCTTCAAGCACAGTCTGTCATATTAGAGAATGACACAAGGATATCATCGCCTAGAGCAATTCACTTGCAACTAAAAGTAACATTACTACAAAAACACCAATAATAAAAAATATTGACTCCTAGGCGGTTCGAACGCCTGCATCTTTACGATAGTAGAACTTGAGTCTACCGCCTTAACCACTCGGCCAAAGAGCCTTCATTAAGAATTGTTGTGTAAGTCAATCACATGTACGCCCAAATACAGTCCGACTAAAATGGGATCGAAGATCTAACGTATGCACAGTACCTATCCGTTATAGCTGTCTCGGTATACCTAACACTATCTGTAAGACCAATGTATAACTGGTACCCGTAAACTTCGGCTGCCTTCTATCGTCCAACCGACTCGTTCAACTATTGGGAGTAACACCTGTTTATTAAACAGTAAACTAAATTTGTAATCTAAGAGAGAACTAATCTTTCTATATACTCAATCGATTTCTTACATAGACCAAATACAGAAAACAGCATACACGGTTATTGCCCATCGTCAAGATATCCCAGATGACACATAGATCATGATCTGATGTTAATAGTTATTAATTTTACTAACTGGTAGAAATAACTTATGCCTTATGAATACCTAAAGTCACCTGTGACCTAAAATCTGCTCCCATTCACTTAGATTCCAGTTTGGATTTTAAGACTTTTCATATTACTGTGCAACTTGATTTATATTAGTATATATTGAGTCTGACGTAATCATCATCTACCACTGCTTAGATTCCCATCCAATTAAACAAAGGATGGTAAACCCTATATATAAACAGTGTAGTCACGACTATATCCCGAAGTATTTCATCCATCTCGCTCTCACACAACCTAAAATTCTTTTTCATCATCACGGCATAATGTGCTTGATCAACAGTGCACATCTTTTCACATATACTGGTGAGTATCTTCTCGATGCTTCTATAATTCCTTAAATAATAGCCCTTAAAATCATAAGGTTCCAAGAACGTAGACAAATTACCACCATTGGCAGAAAACGACTCCTTATACACCTTTTTAAGTTCTGGTATGTTGGGGACTTTGCCACTTGGAAATTGATTATAGAAGGCTGTACAAAGTGTCACCAAGGTACAACATTGAATCTCAAGTTTCAATGATTTCAGCAACCTCTCGAGAGTTTCAGAGTAAACCCCATTTAATTCATCTGGTGACAAGTTCTTTGAATCGGGGTAAAACACTATATCACGTAAATATGAAGTGAAGTATTGCTCTGGTGCCAGTCGATAGTCCATGCCTCCAAACTCAGGTAATAAGTAACATGATTTGGTGTTTTCTTCCAAATCAAGAGGAGGAATTGACCACCTTTTCCACTCCCGCAAGTGATTATGGAATAAGGGAAACTTGACAAGAGGCGAGTTTGTATAGAATGCAAATCTCGACAGTTTGTATTGAGGAGTCAGGGTCAACAGGTAAATGCTTTCGAAATACAGGTGGCTTTGCGGATTAAGAATTGTACATCTTCTAAGGGCCATATTCAAGAACCCATGTTCCAATTGTCTCAAATGGTCCACTAACTTCGACTCGTTTGGTTGGGGTGCATCAAGGAACCCCACTAGTTGGTCCAGAATTAATTTCAAACTATCACTACGGAGAGATCTCATGATGACGCTGATAGCTTCGAAAACCTGTCTCATGAGTTTAATTACCAATACTTTACAACTAAGGGGACGGTCAAGGTACGAAGTATTCAACTTGTGTTGCCAATAACTCAATATGTCTTTGAACAAGATACGGGAAATGTTAAAGATTCCATGCCAAAAGTCGAGTCCTTGTAGTTCACTCAAGTCATCATATTTGTCCCAATACTCAACTGGCTTTATGTCATCAATATTGATGCATGGTTTTGTAAAAGAGTAACGTCCACTATGTAACTTGGGGGCGTTTTTTATACCTCTCTTTGAATTCTCAAGCGGTTGCATTTCCTTAAAAGCTTTTAAATGTACATTGAACCAATGCTTTCTCCATTCCATGGTCAGGAGAAGTTGAAAATTGGGCCATTTGAACTCTGTTCCATTATGACGTAGTCTTGAGCTGTCGAAAGTTAATGGACTTAAAGTAGGCGCTATAGAACTGTACACGGTTTTAAGGCTGGAACAGCTCGAGATGATACCATCCATAAATGATTTCTGCTGATCATCGAGTTCACGTATAGCGTTGTATTTCAAAAGAAGGCATTTTTCAGATTGTAGCTTTTCTTTCTGTCTCTGCAAGTAGGAGTCATCTGGGAGTATGGAAATCTGCTTGTCGATGACAGTCAATGCTTCGTTAAGAATGGTAATCAAGTTATCGAAATGGACTTTCTTAAACACCACAAAGATCAAGTTGTAAGTGGTGACAACAGTTCTGAGGTCTTCGCGGTTGCGAGCCAGAGGTGAGTGCACCACCAATTTCAACCTGTGGATAACTTCACATGCATACTTGTATAACAAAATCCAAAGGACATTATTTTGGAACTGAACATTCTCGTCTGAGACATTCGAGTTGAATGCTGGATGCACAATACCACCCTCAAGACATCTTCTGCAGTCGTTCACAAGCATAAACGCATAGAGTACCGGTTTGTATGAGTTGTTGTCCAGAGACAACTGAGATATGTCTGGAACCTGTAGAGCGTTAAGTAGACGAAGTAGGTTTGGTTTGATAACCTCTATTTCTTTCTTTATCGAATGGCATGTTGCGTAAATGTCAAAGAATGGGGACAACGCTAGTTCTTGCGAACACTCGGTGATAATACCCTCAGAGGTACTTGCAGAGAAAAGGGCAAAAATTCCTGGTCCAAAGATTGCTTCCAGATCCAAATGTCTTCTTTTAATCGTTGGTTGTTCGAGGTGTGATTTGTTCTCTGGTTTCTTAGATTGAGCCGCCATAGCAGCTGAACTAGAGGATCTAGTTGATTCTGGGGAAGAGAATCTACGAGCACGCCCTCTAACTTGTTCCAAATAGTCAGACCTTCTTTCATGAGCGGATTCTAATCCCTTTTTGATACTCATGATCCTATCATTCATAAGACTGTCCCGTTGTTCCTTCACTTCTAGCAATCTAGCGTGAAGATGTTCCCCACGTTTTCTTAACTTTCTTCTCCGTTCTTCAAGATGTTTCTCCTTTCGCTGCATCGCTTCCGCTCGACGAATTGCAGCAGGGCCTGGACATCCCTGGGATCCTCCGTTATCACCTGCGGACTCCCCAGCAGACTCTTCATTGCTATCATCCATTCCATTTTCAAGTATATCAGACGCTTGTGAAACCCCATCTCTTTCGCCATTTCTACCGGCTGGTCGGTTCTTTCGCTTCACTGGTGTAAGGTTCTGGAGTATGTCCAGCGGTACTTGGAACCCATTCATTGTAGTAAGGGGTTTTTAATTTTAAGGGCCTAAGATACCGAGCCACAAATACATCTCAAATTTGGCCCAATGGGGAATTGCCTTTTTGGGTTGGTATTGCTCATTGGCTGCGAATACCACATCCCACTCTACCAATGCACACCCTGGGTTGTTGCAACGGTTGGTAAAGTAGCATAATCATATACACTAGCTGTAGTAAACCTTCTGCAATAGCGTGTTCTTGTAGCTCATCCAAAACGATAATGCAATGACGAGGTCCTCTCATGTTAAGATGAGCAACTGACAGCAACTATGACTATAACCAGCAACTATAACCAATATCAGATAACCAATAAATATGACAAATATTAAAAGGGTTGGTAATTCCATGTTTTAATCGTTTATGAGACATTCAGTGTTTACGTACCTAAACATGCTGTGTTCTTTTTATGTACGTAATTATTGTATTCCATATGACGTCATTGAACCAAGATGTCATTTGAACATAAGATCTACAATATCGATAAGAACCCAATGATATTTAGATAAGAACCCAATGACTTTTAGATAAGAACCCATTGAATTTTAGATTAGAACCCAATGACTTTTAGATAACGACCAAAGGTCTTTTAGATAAGAGCCCAATATCATTGACATAACCAATAACATAACCAATGACATTTACATAACCAATGACTTTTACATAACCATGAATTCAATATAATCAATGATTTACATAAGAAGCAAATAATTCACATAAATGCAATACCATAAATGATTAATTAAACGATATAAAGGAACGATTTCTTGTTTCTATAAACAAAATCAACAACGGATTAGATGATTTTAGTGTTAATTTGACAAAAGCGCAGATAGGAAGATAAGAAACACGATATCAACCAGACATGGTCAGGTGGAACACGTAACCTGTTGTAGGGTGCTCACGGGAGGGCGCGGACAAGTATACTTTGTGCGCGCAACGGTCACCACAATTAGCCTATTTGGTAAATAATCCTCAGCTTATTCTAATGACTTGAAACAAGGGATCGACAGGTTAAATATTCAGGAGAGGGAATGCAAACACTGATATCCCATAAGGAATTTCGAAACCGGACTGCATGTAATAACCGTTGGATTAAACAAACCTCTAAAGATCCATACTATCCAGATTTGGTAGCTCCGAGAAGCTTATCTAGATCACTCTATCTAGAGCACTCTATCTGAGAAGGTTTATCTCAAGAACATTATCTGATAGGAAGATTTAAGTTGAAATTATATACGTCAGTCCAAACTTTTTAAAGGAAACAAACGCAAGTAATCAAACTTTCTAAAGTAATCAACGTTCTAAAGTAATCAAACGTCAATGCTATACATTGATATGCAAATCTATAACTCTATAACTCTATTAATGCCTCTTTTTACCCCAGAACTTAAACAGACCTATACCTGTGTGTTCTTCTCCCTTTTCTTGTGGATATGCCGAATTAGTGTTTCCAAGAGCTACTGTGTTGACTCTATGCGATTGTTTTGGTGAATTATTGGGAGAAGGTGACTGTACAGGAGTTGCCGAAGTAGTTTGGTATGTGTGATTGTGATGAAGCTTAAGGTGGCCCAAAAAGTTTGTAATGGATGCCGAAGGCAGAACCAGGGAAGAGGAGGATGTTTCTGGTAATTGAGGAGGGGACAGCAAAGCACTGGCGGAAAGATTGAGGAACCTAGGTTTCTTCTTGTGCTTACTACCTGTTGAATGCGAAGACAACGGGGTTGTTGTCGTAGAAGATGGCGATAAGAGGGCCGCCTGAGGTTTCTGCTCTGAATCGAAACTGAGGGAGGAGACACTCTTTGGGGATGAGGACGGCTGGATGGTTGCCAATTCACGTTTAATTTGCTTTTCACGATTCACGAAATCCATAAATGCATTTTCTTTCAAAAGCATCGTAACTTCCTTCTGTGCTCTGCGGAGCATGATAGGTTGGTGCACCTCGCTGTGAGCACGCTTGTCCTCAATGAGGATTTCCAAAGTCAACTTTTGAGACAAGTTTATTTGTTCTGGAGCGTCGTTGCCAATGTACCTCAGAATGATGTGGTCCCATTGGGCATGTACCAAGTTTTCGATATGCAAGTCGTCGTCTTCGTCGTCGTCATCATCCTCTTCATTAATGTGGTGAACTGATCTGTGGAATATGTCGTCGTCATCCAGCAGGTCAATCATGCTATTTCTCTCAGTATGGGATTTCTTCAAGTCGCCCCATACCTGCGACATATTTGGCTGTTGTTCATCCAAGTCGTCTATGGTCAGGATAAACATGGAGTTTGGGTCTAGTTCGTCATCGGTGTGGGTGTGGCGAACACGCAGCAGGTTACGCAGTCTATTGCGCGACAGACTACGGGATAATGCCCGTTCCTTGGCCGATAGACGAACAGGGAAGTTCATGCCCGGACTCGGGGTGTTGTTAAGACGCTCTCTTATTCGCGAAGGGTGTAATCTCTCGTAGTAGTATTCATACTTGTAAATGTCAACTAAAAATCTGAGGTTCTCCGCACAGTGCAATTTATGGAGGAAGGCTTGGAACTTATTCACATAAAAGAGCTTGTGTGGGTCTGAAAGTCTCCCTATCGATTGGAGAAAACTGTTGTTTGTAAGCTCGTCCAACGACGGAATCGTTCGACACTCATCACTGCATGTTCCTGAACACTCTCCTACAATAGTAGGCGTGTTAGCACTTGTCTTTTTGGTCTTGTTGTTATCTCCGGAGACGGCGGTGCCCAGGTATTTTGCACTACCTTCATCTTCATATGGCGTATACGATGCTAATGTGCTTGGTTTGGTCGGTATGGGCAGTCGCACGGCAACCTTACCACTCTGAACAGTCATCTGTTGGCTCATATGTTTGAACCAGATGCAAAGTGCAATTGATTGTAATATATATTAAAAAAAAATTGCACCAAACAAAAAAGTAAGAGTACTAAGAGAAAAGTAAAAAAACAGTACACAAACTGGTTTTTTGCAAAAAAAAATAAAAAGAAAAAAGAAATCACAGACTAGAAACGCAAAACTAGTAAAAAATAACGAAAGGAAAAAAAGAAAAAAAACAGAAGAGAGTGGGAGATACAAGCAAAAGAAACGGCGGGCGTTAGAGATAACGGTTTACCGTAGAATTTCCAGACTATCACTTTTTCATAGCTTGGAACCAACCATACTTTTGATTTATACATTAGTTGGCTGCCTTCTGTAGCGCATTCTCAACGTGTCCTAATTTATGCTTTGTTTTGCTTTGTTATTTGATTTGTATTAAGCTTTTTTGGCTTTTGTTCCAGACGTTTACCCAAAATGGAATATCTGATTTGACAAGTTAACGTGATCATCCTATTGTGTAGTGTGCATGTGGTGCGTAACGATCAGTAGGAGGAACATGCGGTTGCAGGGTAACCGTGGATGGTGTGGAACTCGTAAATGTGGTAATTATAAATCAGGTGTCATAACCGTACGTCAACCCAGACACAACCCTGAAAGCTAATTCAATCTATTACTTACCATCGCACATGACTGACTTTTTTGGTGGTGCAAGGGCTCGTAAATGCTTGCATGACGTTGATATTATCTTTGGAAAAGTAAGCCTATCACCCTTACCACCGTTGTTTCTATGTACTCTTCTTTTTAGCATTTCATTTTATTCACGTTGCTCTTCTTTTTAACGTTACCCTTTGTTTGCTTTATTTACGTTACTATTCTCTTTATCGTTACGCTTATTGTTTACCCTTAGTCTGCCTTCGTTACCTTTTGCTGTTAGACTCTGTAATTCTTGATGACAGATTAATTTTCTAAGTGGACATCGCGATGTATTCCTGATGACAGGCGGGATTCCTCGGTAGGCATCGTGAAGTATTCCTGATGAGGCGTTAGTTTCCTCGGTAGACACCCCGATGGATCGCTCTGCTAGCGCACCTTCACTAGGACACCATTACCGCTTTTCTTATCGCAAGTCAGTTCCTTTGCATGGTTCCGCATTCCTCTTTGTGGTGCACACAGGCATACTGTTATTAGTCATGCTGATCACTATTGTTACAATACATCAACTGTATATTTTCTTTTGTTTGTTTGTCCTCTTTTTCCGTTATTATCGCCTTGTGATATCTTGTGCAAACTCGCTTGCTATTAGTTCTCTTCGTTATTACTTGATTGTAACGTTGTATACAGCTGGTTGTGATTTCCACTCAGAGATAATCGGACTTGAATTTCCTCGTTTGTTTGTTGATGAAATATTATGCTCCCAGTTGAATACTCCTACCTTTTCCTTGGTTCTTGACTAGTAGTAAGTTTTGTTTAGATTGCTCCGAGAGCTCTTGGCTCTTGATCGGTCAATTTCTCCGTTATCCTCTTGTTCTAGTTTGAATGGTATTGTCTATTTTTCCTTGTCTATTATATCACTCTTTTATTCA
Organism: Kodamaea plutei; assembly: GCA_030705055.1. Lineage (NCBI taxonomy): Eukaryota > Fungi > Ascomycota > Pichiomycetes > Serinales > Debaryomycetaceae > Kodamaea > Kodamaea plutei. The sequence continues at coordinate 129,448 of JANIWJ010000018.1, read as the reverse complement.
CTTGTCTGCTTCTTAGTTTATTCAATTGTATTTTCACGAACCCTCTTGTTCCATGTATTCTTTGTTTATTGATTTATTATCTGATTGCGTTTTATTGTACTATGGATTGTCAACTTCTAGTTGCTTCTCGACACGGTTTCTTACAATGTCCCTTTCCGGTAATTCAGTGAATTGAGTTTCTAAATGGTCCCGGTTTTCTTCAGCTAAGATGATCTTCTACATCCATATCTGATTAACTTCCAATACATAGTCTTCCGTTCTCCTGCTCTTTGCTTTTGAACTGTTCTAGTTCATTCCTCAATGCGTCGAGTTTCTGTTCTGCTGTCGCAAGCAATTGTCTGGCTGAATATAGAAGTCTTGCATATCTTCAAACCTCGTGTTTGAATTGTCACAAATTCACAAATATGGATTAATCCGAATATGTTTTAGATATTACTCCGAACTATTGATATTACTTGAAATGTGCTAATGGTTTTTTTCCGGACATGTTATAGCTATTATTCCGCATGTGGTATTGATAATATTCTAAATGTGCTGGTGATATTACTCCGAATAGCTATTGATGCTACTCCAAATGCCTATTGATATTACTGGAACTGTGCTAATGGTAGTTCTTCCAATATTTTATAGAGATTATTCCTAATGTTGTATTGATATTATTCTTAATGTGCTGTTGATGTTAAGTAATGGCTGTTAATACTACTTCGAATGACTGTTGATATTACTCCAAATGACTGTTGATATCACTCCAAATGACTGTTGATATCACTCCAAATGACTGTTGATATTCTTCGAATGGCTATGGATACTTCTCAGAATGTGCTATTCATAGTACTCCCAAACTCTTTATCGATAAAATCAAATCTCGTATTTGTAGCGATTATTAAACTTGCACAAAAACAAAACGCCTGCCCAATCTAATGTGTTGCAGTAACCAATCACGCCGTTAAATAGTATGCAGATTGGTGCTCTGGTTCCACGCATGGGTTTGTGTTATACGCTGACAAATGAAAGATTAAAATGTTTTAAAAATTTTCGCAACCCAGTACGAAGGATCTTTTGCAAAGTATGTTTAGGGTATGATCAAAGAACGATCGTTAAAGATTGTTCTAGAAGAATTAGAACATTCTGAATGTTTTAGAATATTCACATATCGCCCACATCTGTCACATAGCTCAACTACTGACGACGGTTCATTTATACTGAGAAAATTCAACGCTTTGCGCTAACCAATAGGAATATTTGTTCAACTGGGCCCTTTGGTTTCTAGAATAATACAATTTGAGAACATTTGAGAAAACTGATTTCTTTTGCATTTTTTGCGTAGTGCAGTTGTGTGCTTCTGTGCTTCTTCTCGCCGCTTCTGTGCTTTCTTTTTACATTCTCCATGCATTACTTCTTTCATAATACAGCCTTATTTTTGAACATAATCTCTGGATCTATGCCCACTCGTTATTACTGACCACACTAATTAATAGCGAAATAGACAATAGACTGATTGCATTTTGTAAACATGGGCAGCTGATCTTAGGTTCCATCAATAAAGCGACATCTTTTTAGTGATCATCGCTTGTATCTTTATTGTCTCTTTTATCTCTATTGTTTGCTGGAGCAAAATTTTCAGGATTCTGTCGGTGTTAGTAGAACCGCTTGACATGTGTATAGGATCTTATGCTATTCTAGTTTCAATAGTGCGTTGAAGAAGAACAACCTTTCGATTGGTTGGATTATACTGAATTGTTGCTTGAGAATTTTAAACAATTTAACTAGAATTTACAGCAAAATTATTGGTTTGTTACAAACCGCTATAATAAATTATTGATTGATTTATAAAGCATTCTTTGATTTAAAACGTAATTAAGAAACCGTTTTCGTTTTACACACGATTATTGGTTTAAGTCCTAAACAAGCCAGGTGACAATCAGTTACACAAAAATTTATAAGCAACAGATTCTGTAATTTGTCTTTAAGAGCTTGCTACTAAATGGATTTAAAACGATCGATGGGTTGGGTGATTAAGAAGGTTTTCCTGTCGTTAACTCTACACATATATGGTAATTATAGACCAGTTTACTGAAGACTATACAAAATTACTGAACAGTTTAGAAGATATATAAAGATATCTAATCCAAAACTCAGATGCTAAGCAAATAGAAAGTATCCAAAACTCAGAAACTAGCCAAACTCAGAAACTAGCCAAACTCAGAAGCTAGCCAAACTCAGAAACTAGCCAAACTCAGAAACTAGCCAAACTCAGAAACTAGCCAAACTCAGAAACTAGCCAAACTCAGAAACCAGCCAAACTCAGAAACCAGCCAAACTCAGAAACTAGCAAACTCCATAAATCTCATGGTTCTTAAAGCATGCCAACAGAAACTTAAAAATATAACAGTCGTATTCTAGAACTTTTTTAAGAATTTCAGATATCCTTTGGTTAAATTGGAATTTCAGGATTAATTATCCGCTGATTTTTCAACAGATAAGCTCTATTCTCCAATCTTGCCCAATAGTCACCCATTAGACACCATACTACTTATAATTTCCTTCCAGTTAGTTTTTTATAGCACTGTTTACAGTTCTACAATTTCTCTGTCTACTGTTCTAGTGTTTCTCTGTCTACTGTTTTAGTGTTTCTCTGTCTAATGTTCTACTACTCTACTGCTAATGTTGAATCTAGTGAACTCGGAGATAGCGCATTACCTAAGCAGTATCCCCCGCGAAATTATCAGATCAAGTGTAAATTAGCCCCCTACCATGTTCAGACCCACACACAAGATACGCTTGGTACGTGTACGCCGTACACTTCCAAGGGTTACTGGGCTCACGAGAACCATCTTATTCCGGTTCTCAACTGCAAAAACTGTGTCTGACCACTATAAAGCTGACTACAAAAGAAGAACAAAATCAGTTACAAGCACCATTACACATGGGTACACGCTGTTGAGCTTGGAAAACCTACCAGCGCTTGATATTCGAGCCAACGTATCGTATGAGGAGGTAGTACGTGCTGTTGTGAGCATGGAGTCATCGAAAGATGCTACGTTTGCTAGCCTCTACCACTTTGCCAGGGGCCACTCCGTGCAGTTGAAGAGTCTCTTAGAGTTTATCAAGGAATCGTACAACGGGAAGATTACGCAGTTTGACCAATTGACCAGCTTGGAGTTGTTGAATAGTCTCTATGTGTACCGTTCGTTCTACAGACATAAGCGGGACCCCGACTCGGAGAAGCTCAATGCGATGTTCGCTGAGATGACTACGTTATTGACACAAAACACCCAGTTGCCCTTCCTTTTGACAAACAGGTTGATGCCACTTTTGGATGCTCGGTTTTTGGCCTTGTACGCTGACGGAATAGGCAATTTCCACAAGGAGTTATCGCACATGGTGTCGGATATTGATTTCGCGAGCTTGCGTACCTTGGGCGATCTTCTGTATGCCATGGGCGGGTTTCTCAAGCGATTTGACGCCTTTTTACTAGATAGATCCAACTTTACTTCAGGTCAATCCAATGAGGTGTTGAATGTCGTCTTTCAGGTGAACAGATACAAGTACCTCAAGTCAATCTTGGACAAACACTCGAAACAGAGCATCGAGTATATTAAGATTGTGCTCAACACATCGGAGTCGGTGTCGAGTGCAGTGAGAAGCCAAGGATTTGTTGATCTGCAAATGAAGAAAATCACAAGTGCCTTGGAGGAACCAAACAAAGGCTGTTTCTCCTCGTTCCAGGAGTTTGTTGAATTGGCTTCAAGGTCCTTAGCAAAGCGCTCAGGATCCCCAACCCCAAACACCATAAATGTGTATTCTGCCTTATTCGCAAGTGGATGGTTGTCGACCGACCCCACTGCCATTGAGTTCCACAAGGTGGGAAGCAATTTTATGGCCCACGAAATCAACTTTATTTTGTCTGGATTGTACCAACATTTGGACGAATTGAAATCCTTAAAAGATGGGCCAAGTCTGGGCGTATCCCCACTGGAGGAACTATGCTCGATTTTGGCTTCGCAACTGTTGCTGGATACAGTCGACATCGGTTTGAGTGCTGGTCACTTTGCTGCGCAACCAGTGTCTTCTCAACTCGACCTCACCAGGTTCTTAAATCAATTGCTGAAAGCAGACATTGAAGACTTGTTCCAATTCCAATCTCTGAGAAAAGACTACTTTAGACTCGAAAACACCAGTGGGTTGTTTGCAGGTAACAACCAGAAGCTCAAACACATCTTGAGCAATTTGGACCAGAACCGCTTTGGAACCTTACAATCCTCCTTGGATCACGTTTTCCAATTGCATGGTATGAAATGGCTACACCCAATTGAAGAGTACCTCATCAAAAACAATCTCTTGAGTGATAGATTGTTGATGGACCGTTTGATTTCGAGAGGCATCATGACCCTGCAACAGTTGGAGTACTTGAGAAACTACAAAATGAAGGCGAATGCTCTGATTCCTGCCAATTTGGAATTAGCCTCGTTCGAGTCCGAATTGTACGTTTTGAGAGACTTACTCAATAAGCCGTTTGCTGGAGCCTCTGCCAATGAGGTTTTGTCCTGTTTGGACAAGTACACTGAGAATGTTGAAAATGGCTCATTATTCAGATGGTTAAGAACTGTTTTATCTGTCTCTAAGGACAATGAAAAGTTACTGTCACTGAGCGTATTGATTTTGAGATCGTTGATGGATAAACCTATCGAAACTGCTTCAGTCAAAGACATGTTGAAGCTGTTAAACGACGATCTGAGAATCAAAAAGGTTGCAAAATTGAGGGATTTGAAAACTGCCCTTCGGGTTTTATTTGGCTTGAATCATGGAAAAACCTCTCAATTGGATAGTTTTCTTAATGTGAAGCCAAAACAGAGTGAGCCAGTGAGGGAGCCAGTGGGGAAATCATCGAGTGAACCAAGTCCGAATGGACATATGAGTGAGCAAATTCCGAGAGAACCAACTCCGAGAGAAACAGTGAGAGAACCAACTCCGAGAGAAACAGTGAGAGAACCAACTCCGAGAGAAACAGTGAGAGAACCAGTTGTGGGCAAACTTCTGAAGAAACCCAACCAATCACTCTACTTGCAAATACCCGACTACTTTGAATTACAGGAGTACGTGGATGAGTTATCGCAGTTACGGAACTCATTGGGCCACGACTTTAAGGACCTCACCACCAACCAGATCCTCAAAAAAATCACCGACTTGAGCGAGTTGACCATTGGCGACCAAAGAACCGTTTGGCTCAAGTTGCACCGCAACTTGTCTTATTTGTTTACCCACAACAACAACGAAACGAGTTGCTTGGATACCGTCATTTTGAGTACCGTTGTGTTTTCTAAGTTTGAGAGTGAATTGGCCAACAAGCAGAAGCCGGTTTCGATCATTGGAGAAACGTGCTATTTGATTAACAATTATAGCGACTACCTTCACGAAATCGTGGGTTCCATGGGCGAATCCGAGGGACATCTCAGCAAGACCGAATTCCACGACAAATTGCAAGAGTTCAAGGAGGGATTAGACCGCAATGGGTACACCTACCTGGTGTACACAAGCGTAATCAAAGATTTGGAACGTTTTAACAACGAGATTGAATACTATCCTAGCTACTTACAGCATTTGTTGGAGATCAGCGACGGTCACAGGTTGAGTGCGACAGATGTTGAGGATGTCTACAAGGCATTCTTTGATACTCTAGAGTACGAGGAATTAGGATTGGACAAAAATGAGATGGCTGTGAATGCATTGCAAAGCGCAGCAACGCAAATCGAAGTTGCTGTACATAGCTTGAAAAATGGTGTCAACGAAACGGACGATGCTATCGAAAGACCAATGGTGTTATCTCCAAGTTTGACCACAGAAGTACCTCTTGATGATGCTATAAGATACAACAAGCTCTCTCCTGTTAGGGCTGCCGGAATGCTTGCGGAGGTGGTTGAACACACAGCCACCCAGTCTGATCTAAGAACTTGTTCTCATGCAGTCACAGCTTGTATTGAATCGGCCAATGTAGTGATGATTGCTGAGGAGATTATTAAGTTAAATAGAAATGCGCTGGACTTATTAAAGAGAGCTCTCAAGGAGAAACAACAGAAAGTTGATCAAGCCCAGAAACAGAAAGTTGATCAAGCCCAGAAACAGAAAGTTGATCAAGCCCAGAAACAGAAAGTTGATCAAGCCCAGAAACAGAAAGTTGATCAAGCCCAGAAACAGAAAGTTGATCAAAATGCTTTAGATACAAAAGTTGAACAGAAAATCGAACAGAATGATTTGAATACGAATGAACAGAATGATTCTGGTACAAAAATTAACGGAGTGGAGCAGAAGATCTTGGAATCTTCAAAATATACTATTACACTTGTCGAGCTGATGCTTCAAGAAGCATCCAAGAAGATCCAAAGAGCCCTTGAATCTTGCTCAGTGGCTGTGGTTGTATCCGAAAAGAGCCCAACAGCATTTGAAAAGACTTCTTTAGATGCCATCAATAGGTCTGTCGTAGCAGCTTCAACAGCCATTGAAATAGCACTGGATAGTTTGAAAACGGTTACGAACGAGATTAATGAGTTTTCTAACGAGGTTTCTAAAGAGTCCCTAGAGTCCCCAGAGCTCACCAAGGTAGAAGGAAAACAACGAATAAAAGTACCCGTTTCGGCAATCAAGCCAAGCACCTTTGATATGAACGAATTCAAAGGAGTTGACGATTATATTGAACCAAATAAAGAGGAAGATGCCCACGAACCACTGGAAGACTATGAAATTAGAGACGCTCTTTCGATTGCATTGAAGGGAACACAGAAGCAGAGCACTCAGATCCACCATGATAGAAAGAGAAGAGTTTTGTCAACCAAACCAAACAAGTTGCAACCCACACCTGATATTAACAAGGAATCTATTGAGAATTTTTTGGAGAAGGCGAAGCGGGCGAACGACGTGCACAAGCAAAGTGTTGCAAGACAGGCGGATGCCTACGAGTGGAGCCGGAAGGTGAGCCAGCACGGGAATGCCCTCGACTCTCTCTTGAATATCCAGCAGATTCTCGAGTCTGCGCCCATGGAGTTTGTGTTATTGACGTTGGAGGGCCAGGTGATCCATTCCGACGTGAGTCTGATCCAGGATACAACCAACGAAGACATCTTTGAAGTTATCAGTGGGTTGAACGAGCGAGAGCTCCGTGGATTCACAAGCTCTTTCAACAAACTAAAGAAACAGGGTTACAAATTGATTGGCACCCGCTTCCATCATAACCAAAAGTATGTGGTTTTGGGTCGCTCGCTGGTTCCGCGCGGCGGGCGTGTATGGAAAACTATCAAGTCTGTTTTCGCAACCATGGGAATGGTGCTTGGTAGTTTGGCTGCTTTGGGGTACTTTTTGAACGATGACTACCCTCACAGCGTTAAAGAAGGCGATTGGACGAGCAACACTACTGAAGAGGATGTTGAGGAGTTGTTGAAAACGATACAGCCACCATTATGGAAGCGTTTGTTGTGGAAGTGACCGTCTCTATCCAGGTACTAAAAGCTACTGCAATCACATATATTTAAGATTCCCTCTATATAAATTGTAGACGAGCGCTATTTGCTAACTTCTCTTAACAAATCACTCGTGATTCTTATGAAGATACTCAGTGACTTCAATGAATAACCTGATGATGAATAACCTGATGATGAATAGTCTGATGATGAATAACCTGATGATTAAGCTAATCCTGGTGGAGAATAATCTGATGATTAAGCTAATCCTGGTGGAGAATAATCTGATGATTAAGCTAATTATGGTGGAGAATAATTTGAATGGATAATGAATAATATAAATAATTTCCCAATTTTTCATATTGATAGTGTTATCTATTCCATCTCAATCTCTTGGGTTGGCAACAGCTTCATGTCCTTATTAATATGAATGAACTTCATGATGGTTGTACCACCGGTAGTTCCATTCCACAAACGTAACCATTCGACAGTGGCCTTATCGCTGATGTCGGGTATTCTGTATCCAGTGGCGTAGATGTGCTTTTCATGCTTGACCTTCTCTTCCAAGATTTGGTGTCTGTTTGTCTGAGGTCTACCTGGTCTTCTTTCGGCTCTGAAGGTTTCGAGCTCTTCGTCGTATCTGGAGATGAACAATTCTATGAAACCTTTCATTTGCTCTAAAGTGAAGGTTTCAACTGGCTTGAATTCTTCATCTTCCGTGATGAGCTTCTTCAAAAAGAAGATCACATTCATCTCCTTCTCCTTAGCAACAAGCGTGTCGGCTTTCTTGCTTGTGATTTTCTTGTCCCTAAGAGTCGCACGGTTCAACTGCTTGAACTTACGACCCTTGATATGCATAGCCCCTTTGGACTTGCTCAACTGTTTGGTGACCTTGTTAAGATTGTGGGCGATAGGCATGTTAGTTTTTTATCTCATCGCTTGATTTGAAAAAGTCGCATCTCATCTGACTTTGTCGCACTGCACCTTACAGACATAATTCAATGGTGTCAATAGGGTGATTGTAAAGTTGACTAGTGGACACATTATTATGTAAGAGATCGGGTATTAGTAGCAAGTAAAGTCGAAACAAAGTCGACATCCAGCTCCACGTTAGAGTTGATGTCCTAGTGTAACAGCAGGAGTTGTATTTGAGAACGAACGAGAATTCAGTGTTAGAGACAGCAGGAGTTGTATTTGAGAACGAACGGCAATTGTCGGTATTAGAGACAGCAGGAGCTGTATTTGAGAACGAACGGCAATTGTCGGTATTAGAGACAGCAGGAGTTGTATTTGAGAACGAATGGCAATTGTCAGTGTCAGAGACAGCAGGAGCTTCTATTTGAGAACGAACGGCAATTGTCGGTGTTAGAGACAGATGAACGGGATCGTAAGTGTTAAAGATAGTATGATCGCAACTATTAAAGGTAGTGGTTAGTTTTCGAATTCAGATTTGGTAAAACTCATAGAACGTAATATCAGCGGAACTAAAGTTGAGGTTTTCATAATGTACAATCCATATATTATTTCTAGAGTATGATAAAGAATTGACCACGACTTTCAAGATTATAACACTATAGACTAGTTTTGCCCTATCATTAACCTAGTATTAACAAACAGCCTCAAGTCCATCAAACTACAAAAACTAACCAGATTTCGAATTGCTTCTCATATACTAAAAGTTATTGATGAGACTATGGGGAAAAAGGACAAGCTATCACACGACCTTACTTAGTGCTGGAATAAAACTAATATAGACTTCACAATAATACCTCTAATAAACGTTCAACGTTAAAAATACGAGAACTTCTCTGGGAGAACGTTTCATTTTAAGAAAAGTAATCAAGTTAGCTCAACTTGGTCAGCTTCCTTTGTACTTCGATATGGTGGGGGGTCGTGCACACGCCAAACCTCTGAACGAGACGGTAGACAAAAAATTTTTTGAGTGGAGCCTCCAGCCACATAATAGCAAGATGGCCAAGTACACGGAAGAACAGTTGATTGAACTCAAGGAAGAGTGCACCTATGTCCCACAACCTGCAATTTTGGAGGCATTCAATGCGATGATCGAACAGGTCAAGGAACACGCTGCTTTGGAGAACGAGAAGCGTATCAAGTGGAACAACGGTGATACTTATATTGACGAAAATGGTAACGAAAGACCATACCACCACATGAACAGAAGAAAGCTCTCCAGATCCGGAGGCAACAGACCAAACTTGAGAAAGAAGTCCGTTGCTGAAGTGCAGGTTGACGACGATGGATGGGCTACTTTAACCAAGGCCAAAAAGTCTTTTGGTGCAGAAGATGCCTTGGATGAGAGACAAGCCTTTAGAGAGCTGTTGAAAGAAGGCAGTGCTGGTCCAATCAAGGCTAAACCAAACAACAAGAACTTGGGCTCCTCAAAGGCAGTCGACCCAAGGGAGATTGCAGACAGCCAAAAGAGAGGCTTCAATGCTTTCGAAGCTTTAGGAGATGACGAATAATCATGACAGATCCTTTCGGATTGACTTTCTGTATATTTAATGTATTTTTCAGTATGATCACAGGCTTGGATAGCATTATGTTATTCAAAGTTGTAATTAACACCAGACACTCTTGAAAATTTCCATCAACTCTTAATCTATTTTTTGTCAAATTAACTATGGAGTTACTAAGAACTGCTATTTGCTATACTTAGCATAGCTCTAGATTTCAATGCGAACAACTCGTTCAATTGCACTGTTTTGGCCAATCTGGTATCTCTTGTAGATTACTATTTTATCAACCACCTCAATTGAGTGTAAGAAACCATCGATGTTCATTGTGTAATGCTGCGGAAGTCTAAAATTCAAATTATGCAGCTCCAGAATATGTCTGAACTTTTACTGAATTGTGAGAGCCATGAAAGTTTTAAGTTTTAATACATAATCACTCCATAAGCAATCACTAGAAAAAGTGACCATTTACCCATAGAATACACACTTACACACAGAATACACACTTACACACAGAATACACACTTACACACAGAATACTCACTTACACACAGAGTACACACTTACACACAGAATACTCACTTACACACAGAATACTCACTTACACACAGAATACTCACTTACACACAGAATACTCACTTACACACAGAATACTCACTTACACACAGAATACTCACTTACATATACACTAAGCATTTACCCGTAGAAAAGGCTCTTACCACAACTTCTGGAATATGCATAGAATACATTCAATAAACTTAAAATCATGGCCTCCTTCAAAAGTGTTTCATCCAAACCAAACAGGAATTATCGAGTTTCAACAAAAATCACTTCAGCTCTATAAAAAACAATCAAACCTTCATGAAACAGACCGAAAAAGTAGTAACAGGATATGAACTACATAGAACATTGAAGTTGGAGTAGCACTTGAAAACCAGAATCGTGTCTATACACAGTTAGCATAATCGATACTGTAACATTTAGCGGACGATAATTGAGAGTGTAACACCTAGGAACTTTAATTGATACTGCAATACTCAGGGAACAATATTTGAGAGTGTAACACAATCAAACGCGAGAAGCGAGTCGCAGGTTGCAGTAATCGGCTAAGGAATATTCACAGACGTATACATTGCATTGCATGACTTTGCATACTCAGTGCGCTTACAAACATTCGTAGTAAGATTTCTCAATTCATCACTAGTCACATCATTTACCAACCTGAATCTCTCTCAATGCTGTGTATTCTCAGTTTCTCGTATAACAAACATCTATTCCTAAACAAACTAAACAACGAAATCATCCTCACTATCCAAATCACCCAAAATCAGATCAATGTCTGTAGTAACAATCTGCTTGGAAAGAATCAGGCCATGCGCATTTGAACGTAACGATGTTGTATCATTGAACGAAAGTTCTGGTTTCTTAAACATGTCAGCCTTCCCATTAACAGACATTGCAGCATCACGCAAGTCAGCAACCTTTGGTGTGAACTGTCTGCTCTCAGTGAAAATGGAACCGTTTGAGTATTCAGTTGAAGCCCCAGGGGCTCTACCATGCATTTTGTTATAGAGCAATTCGGATTGAATAGAGGAAATGTCGTTAGCCGTCCCCAACCCCAAACCAAGCCCATTATTGTGAGTAAATCTCATCAGATATGTTTCGGTGTTATCCAGAGATAATGCAGAATTTATTGTTGTTTCTGATGCGATGTTCCTAGGAACAGGTGCAAGGTTATCGATAGTTGTATCTTCACCGTTGGCAAGGATAGAGTTGTTACCATTGACATAAGAATCCTCCATGCGGTTAGTTGTGTTCTTGAATTCTTGTCCTCTCTTCAACAAGTCCAATATCAATGGCTTATTAGGATTAATCCACATTGAAATAAATAAATTGCTCTTTACAAAGCTAACAAAACTGTCCTTGATGGAGTCTGGGGTAAAAGCTTCGTTATTTCTATGCTTTCTAGCATTAGCAGCCAAATCTTCACTCGAGGGATTGGAATCAACCCCATTCATCCAAAGCTTGCTTTGCTTTCTATATTCAATATTAAACAAAACATTGCCAAAAAACTCAGACTCAATCGCGTATCCATCCATGTTATCAGTGTAAATATCATCCAAGGCCTGCAACAGATAATACATAATCAAAAAGGCAATTGTATCTTTGAATTTCCTCTTTTGTTTGAATTCAACGTTGGATCCCGATTGTTTCAATGGTAAGATCCAGTGGAAGAAAAAGGGAACAAAGTTCCCAATAAAGTTCATTCCATAAATCTTCAATAATGTTTTGAGAATATCGGTGAGTAGGAGAACATTCTCAATGTTAGGATAATCGTTATTGTTGAAGAACTTGTCGACATATGTCAAAAAGTGTGCAATGAAATTCTTTGAGCCCGAAATATAATTTTGAGAGTCAGGCAAACGGTAATTTTCAACTTCTTTGGTGACACCTTCGTTAAACTCGTATCCATTCAAGGAGCTCTTCTTTTTGGTTTTGGACACAAGGGTGAAATTGTGGTTTTTGGTTGTTTTGATCTTCAACTCACCGTCTTCAGTGAGCAGCTCCGTCGAGTCATTGCTGGAGATATCGTCTGAAATGAGTTCATTATTTAAAAAGTCCCCGAAAACGTGAAGATATTTACGTTGGATTTCATTCATGTTGGAAATAGACAAGGTTGAGTACTTCAAAAGCAGGATTCCTGAGGTTGTGGATTCTGCGGTTTCGTTTGCGATCACAGAAACATTGGCGCCGTTTGCGGTGTTGGAGCCATTGAGTACTTCGTTGGCGTTGTTGCTGTGGCCCGAGCCAAACTCTGTGTCAGGCAGCAAAATGGCCAAACTGAGATCCCAGTGTTCCAACTTGACTTTGTTTCTAGTGATAGAACTTGGCTTTGTACGCAAAACCTCAAATATGTGAGAGATATCTTCCAAGAGAGTGATGACCAAAGCATGGATCTTATCACCGTCAATCTTGGTGTCATCCTTTTCGATGTAAGACAACTCCAACAGTTGGTCGATTTTAGCGATGATTTCCTTGATCAGATCGGGAACCTGGTCGAAATAGTAAATGTGGGTGGAGAGATGAGTGATACAGCTGGAATACACTTTTGAAACCAACGAAATTTTGTCTTCTGACAAGAAGGCAGACTGGTACAAGATGAGGTTAGATTGAAGGGTCAATAGCTGCTGGATGATATCAGCGATGGACAAACCAATCATGTTGATATCTGAGGAAACCAAGCCTAACAAATTTTTTGCACTTTCAGCCTGTTCTTTGTAGTTAGTTTTCAGGGGGTTTGAATCGTGTTGGAGGTTTCTTGAGTGAGCCAACAAAGTCTGCACAGTGATAAAACGTAAATGCACGGGGACCCAAGTTGTGAATAACTCGATGAAGCGAGTGCCCCAGATGAGTTCAATTTCCGGGACTTTCTGTAGGTTTTCAATGACGGATTTCGTAACTTCTGTAAGTTGCGTAATCAGGGTCGAGTTGAATAGATTCTTCAAGCCTCTGAACAGTTCTTCTGGGATATCGTTTGGAGACAAGTTATCATTTTCAAAGTCGTCATCGATTTGAGCCTCCACTTCTTTATTTGATTTAGCCAGGACGACTTTTGCCAAATGTAAACCCAGGGCTGTGTAGTGAGGGTTTTGCTGGTTCATCCTTGTATCCAATTCCTCTGTAGTGATTGATTCATTGATAGTTGAGAGGTACAAGGGGACTATTTTTGCGATAAACTTTTTTGAAAAGTTTGCATTTTGGTCCAAGGTTGAGATTAGGTGACGACAAGCCATGAGAGAGATCATTCTCCATTCCAATTGGTTTGGGTTTCCGACGGGGATATCGTCGTATATGGTGATGAACAGTTCCAGGAGGAGGGTGAACAAGTCGACAAACAACTTGTTTCCGGGGAATAACGAGTTGTCAACCTTGGAGCAAAACACACCAAAGGTAGCCAAGGCGGCCTTTGTAAGGGCCAAGTCTCTAATAGAGAGCACGCTTTGGACAATGGAGCACAAGTGGGTGGCAAACACGTTCAAGTCGTCTGCACACTTGATAACGAGTTCCAGCAAAATGGCGAGTGTAACCTGGAGGTTGCCAGCCTTGTGACGGGCCACGTCTCTGATTGTCTTCCTCTGGAGGAAGGTGGCCACCTTCTCGAGCTTAATGCGTCGGGTGGAGGCATAATACATAAGGTAGCTAAGCTCAGATGGGTTCGGTTTCTTGTCTGGAGCACGCCCTGGTGGGTAGCACTGAAGGATAAGCTTTTGGTGCTTAGCTGTAAAGATCCCCATGGTTGTGTGCTTTTTCAGGGAACAAAAAGAAAAAAGGGTCTCTTGAGATGCTTTTCAAACCCGTTCTCTCTATCGCTATCAAGTGCAATCGGTCTAACCCAATCAAGTAACCCTTTAATACAACCTAATTGAGTAATATCAAGCCGTGTAAGTGTTTAATTTTTTTTTTTCCACTTGGAATTTGTTTTTCGTGATTGCTATGGAGTAACCAATCGATAAAGAATGCGATGAACCAAAAAGATTAAACACAAACGACAAGACGAACGACAAGGAAGGTGTGAATGACGCTCGTTAATTTGATTGGAGAGGGTGTTATGTGTTTTTGTTGGAGGGAGTATAGGGGTGTAGTTAAGAACCGGTTAATTTGACAAGGCAAAGGAAGGATTCTTTAGAATAATGTTTTGTTTCTTTTCAACACATTGATGGGGTTGATTGGGGATTAAGTAAGGCTTGTGAAATTTAATTACACCACAAATGAAAAATTGGAGTGTTGGGTGGATAATGCATACACGTGGAAACGAATTGAGGAGGTGCGATGGACTCCTTCCGAACGCCCGTGCAGTACACACCACCAGGGAGACGTGTGTGGATACCAGGAGTTTGGGTATCGCGGACACCTGGAGGGACCTGGAGGCACATGGTCAGTGTTAATTTCTTGCGTCTGTGTAACTTGGTATTTCGCATGTGTGATTTCAGTAGGAATGAGAACTAAGAGGGGAGCGAGGAGAACGAGAACGACTACCTGAGAATGACTACCGAGACGACTACCTGAGAATGACTACCTGAGAATGACTACCGAGACGACTACCTGAGAACGATTACCTGAGAATGACTACCGAGACGACTACCTG
This sequence comes from Kodamaea plutei, assembly GCA_030705055.1. Lineage (NCBI taxonomy): Eukaryota > Fungi > Ascomycota > Pichiomycetes > Serinales > Debaryomycetaceae > Kodamaea > Kodamaea plutei. The sequence continues at coordinate 114,377 of JANIWJ010000018.1, read as the reverse complement.
AGAACGATTACCTGAGACCGAGAACGATAACCTGAAAACGATAACTACAGATAACCTGAGAACCATTGTCTGGAGAAACGAGAAATAGAGAACCAAGTGCTTGTATTTGCAATGAAGTGACTTGGAGAGCCCCCAAATACCTACATGCTAGTTGAGGTTTGTCTTATGCTATTATGATGCCAAGATGATCTTTGACAGCAGAGCACAGAAGTGTTACGAGTATGCTGATATCCTTTTTGTAGAATAGCTTAGCCTTGTTCTGATGCGGCTCGAAGATCGTGATTTACTGACAGATTTCTTCAGTGCGTGATTTTTCCAGTGTGATTTTTCCAGTGTGATTTCTTGAGTGTGATTTCTTGAGTGTGATTTCTTGAGTGCGTGCTTTCTGGAGTGCGTGCTTTCTGGAGTGCGTGATTTCTGGAGTGCGTGATTTCCAAAGGTGTGCGGTTTACTCCACTTAGTGCGTAGTTTCTACCATTTTCTCTAGTGCCCTTAGTAATTTTGAACGGAAATTGACCACGGTGAGTGTATAAGAATAACTAGGAAAGGAATGAAAATAGTAAGAATATCTAGGAAAGGAATGAAAATATAGGTGATAGCAAGTGTCGAATAATCCTGTGATTTGAGCCAATTGGGAATTGAGAGAACCAAAATCGATAACATTAATCTCGATTCAACTGAATTATCCCGATGAGACTAATAATCAAGTACTGAAGCAATTTAGCGAGTCTCGTTGTGAGATTTTTCTAGCGACAAGCTCACAGTTAAACAGTGAGAATTTAGCCTCTCCAGCAAGGATTTCAAACAGACAGTGCGCCAATAATAAGCGGCACTTTTCTGTCCATTTATCGGCACTTTTATGAACCATGACACCTTTCCGAACCTTCAGTAAACAATCCAATCACTTGTATTTATAAATGAACGAAACATCAATCACCAACGGAATAGCGTCGTTTTCATGTAAGATCTTACGAAAGCATTAATACCGAAAAAAGCAAAAACAAAAGTACAGATGCCACCACTTTACGTCAAAGGAGGGTCGTGGACTACTGTTGAGGACGAGATTCTCAAAGCGGCCATCTCGAAGTATGGTTTAACACAATGGGCACGGGTTTCTTCGCTTCTTCCCAAGAAATCGCTGGCACAAGCCAAAGCACGATGGTTTGAGTACTTGAAGCCTCTGTTGAACGCATCCAGCAGCGAATGGACCAAGCAACTAGATTCACAGTTGTTATCATTAGTCAAGATTCTCCCTAACCAATGGAGAAGCATAGCACAGGTTTTGGGCAAAACGGCGACGCAGAGTGTGGAGCGGTATCAGAAATTGATCGATGAGATAGCCCATACCAAGATGGACGATGCTAATTTGGACGAGCTTGGGCTTTCTGGTCCCGGTATCGAGTCCATGCCTGCCACCGGAGCACCGATAAACATATCCGAAGAATATAACATCAATCCGGAAAGTAAACCTCTGATTCCCCAAGGTTTCCAGAGCGACTCCATAGAAGATGATGAGAGGGAAATGCTTGCAGAAGCCAAGGCCAGATTGGCCAACACTCTGGGGAAGAAGGCAAAACGGAAGGCTAGGGAACGGATGCTTGAAGAACTGAAAAGAATAGCTCTTCTCCAGAAAAGAAGGGAGTTGAAGGCTGCTGGGTTTAACGTCTCCTTGGAGACGGGGTTGACCAGAAAGAGAAGAAAGGAGTTTGATGATATAAACGACTTGCGTAATGAACACACGCCAATGGCGGGCTTACATGATACCCTGGAGGAATTACGGCTTAATAACAATGAATTAGCAGACCTACAGAAATCAGTTAACAGACTGGGACTCAATATTAAGGAAAAGAAAAAGCAAAAGACTCATACATTCAAAGCTAAACAAGATGACCAGCCTGTGGAAATACAGAGGGAATCTTTAACATTGCTGGCTCCCCAGGGAGAAAAACCTTTAAAGCTGGCTCTACGGGGAGACAAGTCCTTGCTGAAGCTCTTGAAAGAGAGACTTTCAAGACTTTCATCGGCAATTAATGAAAGTTCACCAGTCAAACCAGCTATTGGTGAAAGCGAAGGCGAAGTGATTTCTATATCCGTTCCGATAGAGGATTTCGGGGAACGGTCCAGAAACTTGGAGATACTACGCAAAGTATCTGAAGAGGAAGCAAAGTTGCGAAGGTCACAAGTTGTGCAGCGTGAGTTACCAATTCCACACCCGTCTAGTTTACGCACAGTGGACGGACTTCTGGGGTTGGACGCGTTGGTTCAAGAACAGCTTCATAAGTTGGTTAGACTGGATTATAGAAAGTATGTGGACGAGACGGCGGTGGCACCGTTGGTGGAGGATCTAGACGAAGAGTTGTATAAACAGGTGAACAGTGAGATTGAAAAGGCAAAGGAGCATTTTGAGAAAAGGCCTTATAAATCTGCTACAATTCCCAGAACAGATAGGACTAAAAGCATTGAAAAACTCAAAGAATTATACGGGAGATCATCCAAGATGGAAGCTGATTTCAACAAGGCCACAGGCCGGGCTGAGTTTGAGAAACGGGAGATGGAGTTGTTGGATGAGATACATGAGCAGTTCAATGAATCCATTGTGATTGGTCAGGACTTGGCGTTAGAGGAGAAGTTGGCTGCTGCTGATTTACCATTATTTGAGGCCAGAGTGAAGACATTGAAGGAAATGGTTGAGAGGGTGAGGCAATAGCAACTTGGTACCACCCAATGATCCCAAATATAAGGGATCTCCCAGAGGGTGTATTGTTCGACTATATCGAGTATGGTTGGCATAGGAGTTTAATAGAGTAAAGAAGATGCAGAGATTGTTTCTGGATATGTAGACTTGGATAGGAATATTTATAGAGTATAGATGATTGTGTTTTATAGTAAGGTCTATAGAGAGAATCGAGACAATGTAGTGTTCACTGAATTATAGTGTGATCTCGGATTATGTATTCATATAGTGGTAGTGGTGATAGTGATTGGTAGTGGTGATAGTGATTGGTAGTGGTGATAGTGATTGGTAGTGGTGATAGTGAGTGATATAGAATAGTAGCTTGCCCGATCGGTTCGATGGGTAATAGTGAGCTTAGATGATTATCATTAAGTTGGTTATCGGCCTTTCATGCTTCAAGCTGTAGTGGGCGTTACGATGGTAGTTATTACTTCAGATGATTCCTGAAGCTATCTCAGTATGTATGTGTTCGGAATATTCAAGTTGATATTTTATGTGATTAGGAGATATGATGTTCCCCCTACAAAGTAATTTACATAGTCCATGAGATTGTATAAGAGTCAGTGACTTCACATTAGTTAATGATAGCCATTGTCATAGTTAATTAGGCAATTGCAGACGTGGAAAATAAACTCATGTTCGTTCGCAGCCAAATTGCAATTTTGTGCTCTTCAGATATCAACCGATCAGGGAATGTGTGGATCTAGCGAAGCAACCAAACACGACAAACCGGATACACATTTCATGTAGGTAGCATGTATGTATTAATTTAGTTAGGAAGGCCTGTGGAGGGATACTGTGGTCCATGGATTCTCATTATTCATGGGTGGGAAATACTAAAGTCAAATGTGTAACTACATAGAGTAATGTAGGGTGATATATTGCGCTGGAAAGTATAATAGAGGGTTATGGGTAATCCAGAATTTTACAGAGTGATCAGCAGGAATATGGAGGATACTAAACTTTTTAGAGTGATATAAAGCGATATGAAATGATATAAAGCGATATGAAGTGATCTAAAGCGACATGAAGTGATATAAAGCGATATGAAGTGATATAAAGCGATATGAAGTATAAAGCGATATGAAGTGATATAGAGAATTTAGAATGATCATATGAAGCGAGGATATAGAATGATCATAAGAAGCGGTAGAGATAAATGTTAAGTTACACTGATGTCGAATAGTAATTAAAATGGCCAGGTATTAGAGTGAAACCAGTCAAAAGTCACATACATCTGTGTTTAGAAATGTAAACTTCATAGTATTGGGATCCCTATCAAATGAAACATGGTTAATGCCACCAAATGTTACAGGGTAACCTTATCCGAATCATCTTTCTCGCACCAAAGTAGCCCTTGGAATTTAGTCGTAACACTTTATGATGCCGTGAGCGTCCACTCATCTTCACTGCATTCATGTGAGTCTCGTTGTTGGTTCATACTGCATTCACGTGAGTTCTCTTGTTGGTTTCACGTGAATGATTCAAGGAAGCATTCACGCGACTGATAGTGGCATTTTTACAAAAGAGAATTACGTAAAGCAAAGCCCACTCAGTGCACGATCAACCATTCAACACATAGTAGCACAACAACTATTCATAGTAACACGACCACGATCCATAGGAGCAAGTATCACGATTCACAGTAGTACAACCACGAATCGACATGGACAACCTCTTATTCATCCCGCTTAAACAACTGATGCCAGTTGATATCGGGCAGGCGCTCAGTGAAGTCATTCGTCGGGAGTACTTCCAGGCGGTGTCATCATTCTCTGACGATCTCCAAAGGGTATCCGAAGCACGTGTGGCAATCACCAACATGAAAAACCAGGATTGTACGATGGAGCCTTTGGAAAGATACTATCCGCTTTTGCGAGCTGTGATGCGCAAGTTCCCCGGCGACTGTGTGGAGTTCGGATGGTACCACTCGTTGACTTACGGACTCAATGGCCCGGAAACGGTGGCCTCGCTTGATTTTGAGCTCCTTAACATTTTGTTCCAGACAGCAAGTGTATACTCGCAGTTGGCGATCAAGCAGTCTCGCTACACCGATGACGGCCTTAAACAGGCGACGGCATTTTTCCAGTATGCTGCTGGATGTATCGATGTGATCCTCGCCTTAATAAGGAAACCGCAAACTATACCTTCCGATTTCACAGTCGAAACCCTCAACTGCTTGAAGCTGTTGATGTTGGCTCAAGCACAAGAAATGATCTGGCAAAAGGCCATTCTTGCAGATACCATGAAGGATTCGGTGATAGCAAAGCTCCTGGTCGAGGTGAGCAGATTGTACGGTTTGGCACTCGATAAGGGCAATTCCTCAGATTTCATCAAATTGGAATGGATCAACCATTTAACTATTAAAAAACATCATTTTGCAGCTGCCGCCTATTACCGAAACTCCTTGGTGTATCAAAACCAAAATAAACACGGCGAGCAGATTGCCAGCTTGCGTATTGCCCAGTCACATGTGGAGAAGGCATCGAGCTCGAAAAAGTATGTTTCCCCCAAAGTTATAGAGGATTTCGATGGATTGGTTGCTACTTTGTCAAGTGCTTTGAAACTGGCAGAAAAGGACAATAACTTGATTTACTTCAAAGAAGTTCCATCGGAAATCCCTCCCATATCTGCGGTGCAGATGGTGAAAGCAGTCGAACCAAACGTTATATCATTGGAACCAGCAGCAATATTCAAGGATTTGTTACCTTACATCGTGATGCAGGTGTCTCAGGCATTTACGGAAAGAAAATTGGACTTTGTTCGAAATCAATTTGCATCTCCTGTAACCAGCCTCAACAACTCACTAACAAGATTCTTAACCGATAGAAAGGTACTTTCTCTGATTGACTCTTTACAGCAACCAGAGGAGTTACCACGGTCAATAGTGCAACATTCCAGGGATATAACAAGCAACGGTGGAACCCAATTGATCGATGATACAATTATGGATATCAGACTGTATGCTGCACAGGGACAGTCGATAGTGAGTGAGTGCTACAAACGACTCAAATTGGAATATGAGGAAGACGAACTTTTGAGGAGAAAGTTTGGAACCGAATTCTGGACGCAACCAACATCCTCGGCCTCGCAAAGGGCGATTATTGAGAAGGTTAACAAGCTAAGTAACTACCTCGAACAGGCCAAATCCGGTGATCGGTTTGTGGAGGTCAAGTACCAGGATATGAAACTGTTGTTGGAAATTTATACTGGAGGGTATGATTCTTTGATGAAGCATATTCCTCATCTGAGGCACACTGAGTTGAACCCATCTACATCAAATCTAGTGAGTGATTTACGCAAATTAGTCAATGAAATGAACCATTTATCGCAGAAACGAATTGATTTCGTATCTGAGGTTGAACGCAAGGCAAGAGATAACAACATTCTCCCTCATATAATACTGGAGTTCAAAAAGTCCCAAGTTGGCCAAGAATCTCTCAGTCAACAATTCTTTGAACCAGTTTATGAAAAGCACCTTGCTGAATGTTTTCAAGGGGATTTGAAGTGGTTACAAGAGTCGCGCGAAGAACAAGTGAAGTTGCAAAATGAGCTCGACCGAATTAACGGCAAGTTTCTCAGTGAATATGAGCAGCTTAATAACGAGTCGCAACGCAAGAGACAGGAGGTTTTGCATCAGTTGGAAAACTCATACGCTCAGTATATCGAGCTAATGCTGAATTTGAAAGAAGGCTCATTGTTCTATAGTGATTTCATGGTGAAAGGGAATGGAATTCTCAAGGAGTGCGATGAATTTTTGTATTTGAGACGGTTAGAAGCGAGGGAATTGGAGGGAAAACTTTCGGGACAACAAAGAAAGGATAGTAATGATGAAATTGATCCCAAACTGTACCTGAATATCATATCCCCCAAGAGTCATCATTATAACAAAGGCTTCAACTTTGGATCGTAGACACAACAGGGAAAGAATAGTAATGATGAAATTGATCCTAAAGTGTACCTGAATATAATACCCCCAAGAGTTATCATTATAACAAAGGCTTCAACTTTAGATCATATAGACGGGTTTTTGTGTTTTCCAGGGCTACTTTTTATATTTTCTGGTTGTTAGTTCTCTCTTACAAAGTGGTTATTCTGGATTTATTTGGCTGATTTGATTGGTATTCCCTTGTTATGGTGCTTCTCTTCCTAACATGAATTTCTGGGTACCATTCTTGAGCAAGAATTAGACCAGTTCTCAACAAAGTATAAGACCTATTAATACTGAATAATAACTGTACATAACAAGGGTAAGAATGACTGTATATAGCATGGGATCAAGAGTACCTGAATGATATCTGCAAATTAATACAACAAAGGATCAAGAGTGACTGTACATGACAAGAATGACTGTAAATAACAAGAATGACTGTAAATAACAAGAATGACTGTAAATAACAAGAATGACTGTAAATAACAAGAATGACTGCAAATAACAAGAATGACTGTAAAATTAGCATCAGAGATACCTAGCTAAGTCTAGACCTTTCTGTAACCATATCTGAATAAAGGTAACAAGTGAAATACATGAATAACTATAATGTAGGCGGTGCTATTTAAGAAACTGGTCTTAATATTGGCACTCATAACTAATTCCAGATATATTCATTACGGTCAACCCTGAGATCTACTGGTTACACTTATTACTCAATTAGGAAATAGTTGTGGGGTATGAGACAGCAGGGTGAGCCTCATCTGCAAACAATATACTATAGTTGGTTACCAGAGGTTATGAAGTTTTGCAGAGGCCAGACAATGTAGCTATGAGCAATGCGGGCTACGGAATATGCAGTTATCAGCAGTGGAATTAGCCAACAGTGCGTCAACAGTAATTATTCATGTCAACAGTGCGTGCTAACGATAAACATGTAAAGCAGTTGTAGACAAGAATAACCCGGTAATGCAACTGGGGACCACGGACTGGAAACATTGGTCAATGACCTGAAACTGAAACCAGGAACAATGATCTATTAGAAACTGAAACTAGGAACAGCTGCCCACGGATTACATGCATGCATCCAAGTTTATGTGCTGGACAACTTGCATAGCCCTGAGAAAAGTCTGAAATTTGTAAACACCAATGTTAATGTTTCTCAGACATCATACAAAGAGCTATGGTTGTTGACATAAGAAATTTCCGAAACCAGTGGTGAAATGGTCGGTATTTGGTTTTGTATGGGGTCTCATATTTCATCAACGTTGTTAAAGCTTATTTGGGATTAAGTGTTTCAATATTCAAAAGTGTTGAAGGTTGTTTTGCTAGCGACTATTTCAGGATGAATAAATATTGGGTTTTTAGAAATCCCACTGGAATTAGTTAGAGTTTTGTATATTAGGACTGAATATTTTAGTAAGTTTTGTATATTAAGGACTGAATATTCTAGTGAGTTTTGGAAGTAGAAATCACACTAGAACTGAACCTTTACAAGTGGTTCCTAAAAAACACGAAATCTTTCACTAAGATCCCCTAAAATACAAGCTCTAAATATTAGTACTGCAAGATTCAGAACCCTCTAAACATCCATACGAAAACTATCACTAAGACTCCCTAAAGAAGCACTTCACTAAAGATTGCCTGAAAAAACACCAAATATTTCAATAGTTCTTAAAAATCAATAAAACCTTCACTAGAAGATCACTTAAGCAAAGAATAGAGACCCCGCTAAAACAGAGTTGTAAAATTTTGCACTCAGCTGCTAATCATGATGAGTGTAGTAATTTCTAATGGCATTTTGAGTATATTGACTAATATCGATTAGTTCATAGCTGTCGATAGTTGCCAATAGTGAGCGCTTCGCACTCACTATTGGCTGTGACATCGCATTGCAAAAATTTGCAATGATCCACACACTAAAATACATCAAGAACCTAATAATGACGAAACCCAAGAAGAACATCATAACCATAGTGGGTACTACAGGGGTGGGGAAGTCGCAATTCAGCATTGAGTTGGCCAAAACAATTAACGGAGAAATTATCAACGCTGATTCCATGCAAGTGTATAAACGATTAGAGAACATCACCAACAAGCACCCAGTTGCCGAAAGACAGGGGATTCCACACCATGTGATGGACTATGTTGATTGGAAAGAAGACTACTTTATCCATAGGTATTCCGAAGAAGCAAACGCTATTATCGAAGATATCCATAATCGAGGGAAGACTCCCATCATCATTGGAGGGACCCACTACTACTTGCTGAGTCTTATATTTAAGAACAAAACGATAACTGAAGATACAGGACTGGTTTCTGTAACTGAAGAGCAGCTTCGGATACTCGACGGTCCCGTCGAAACGTTGTTGGATACACTACAAAGCGTTGATCCCGTGATTGCAGGAAAGTTCCATCCCAAGGACCAGAGGAAACTAAGACGAGCGTTGGAAATCTACTATTCCACAGGAACATTGGCTTCTCAGCTTTACCAGGAGCAGAAGCTTGAGGAGCTTGAAGACTCCTCTCTCAAGTATAATACATTATTCTTCTGGGTGTATTGCGATCCATTAACACTCAACCCCAGGTTAGACATACGAGTCGATAAGATGATTGAAAATGGGGCAATGGATGAGATCAAAGAGCTCTACACTGTATATTCTTCTTCACCAGAAAAACCAGACTGTACTAGGGGTATTTGGCAGGTGATTGGGTTCAAGGAGTTTCTTAAGTGGCTAGAGGACGGCAGCACCGACGACAAGTTACTCAACGAGGCTATAGACAGAATGAAAATACGCACAAGACAATATGCAAAATCGCAAGTGAAATGGATTCGTAAGTTATTGGGAGTGGAGTTACAAAAGGAATCAAGATTCAACTTCAAGTATGGAGGTAAGATGTACCTTTTGGATGCTACCAACCTTGATTCATGGGACGTCAATGTAAATACGAGAGGGTTGGAAATAGCCAAGGAATTCATCAACGATGGTCCTTTGGGTGTAACTAAACCCGAGGCCCCAGGTCATCTCGAAAACTTGCTTCCTACAGCAAGCTTTGTTGAAAACTACAAAAGCAATAAGAAGCTTGGTTCAGAAGCCAACTGGAAACATTTCACCTGTGACACCTGCAAGGACAAAGAGGGAAAGCCTTTGGTGACAGTTGGTGAAGAAAATTGGGATATCCATTTGAAAAGCAGAAGGCACAGAAAAGAGGTTGAAGGGATTAAGAGAAAGATCAAGCACGAAGAAATGATAGCAAAATACAAGAAACCCACTCTGAAAGAGTAAAGTTGATTCTTTGACCAAAACAAGATCCCAGAGCATATATATCTTCTGGTAACCTTTAGTGATTTTGGAGGATATTTATCGGCCCATCACCTGATGACGATAAAAAGAGTGTAAAATTGATCCAAATATAGTTGTATTAGGCAAAATCACAATATTAACCTCTAGACCAACATCATCTTTGACAGTTAATATTGCATATTATATGTCTTGGTCTATTAACCTTTTATTTATTGCTTGTTCAACGCTGCAGTTTTGTATACTCACTGTTCTGACATTTCACACAAGCGGCTCTATTATGGCAAGTGTTTAGATACAAGTGGCTCTATTATGATATTAATACAAGTGGCTCTATTATGACATTAATAGAAGTGACTCTATTATATTTAAAACAAATAGATCTATTATGACATATGATACAAATGGCTCTATTATGACAAGTTTTTTAATACAAGTGACTCTATTATGGTAAGTGACTCTATTATGGTAAGTGACTCTATTATGGTAAGTGACTCTATTATGGTAAGTGACTCTATTATGGTAAGTGACTCTATTATGGTAAGTGACTCTATTATGGTTAGTGACTCTATTATGGTAAGTGACTCTAGTATGGTAAGTGTCTAATCTGCTCTATTAAAACAGGCGTGCGTGTGAAGCAAGATATTAAAAAATGTCTGTCACTGTTAGACAACATCTGAAGGACACTTTACAATGCAAAGGGGTTAAATTGCAGAGGACAATTCATGATTGCATATCCGTCATAGTTCCCATGAGAATATATTGTTGGTACGCCTGCACTGTGTATAAATAATAATCCATTGGATAATCACTAGTTGACCCAATACTAGACCGAAATCGCTCGTCTAAGCAAAATCTACCGGAAGCATCAACCCGCCATAGATTTGACAGATCACACAGAAAGCATTCTAGTAACAGAAAAGTGAATAAGGTTGAAGACTGCATTACCAATAATAAGGGAGATCAGCTGATCTAGGCCTTAATACTGTATGTGTTATAATTATTTGTATGTAATGGCACATCGGAGATGTAGAATGACGTGTTTGTCTGTTAACGACTCTGAGATAGACATTTCTATGGCCGTTATCGGTGTTGCCGCACAACGCTTCGCACCGTTAATTCATTAAGTTTCTTTGCCTGCTTTTAGAATGTCGGATGACTCAAGTACATATTCCGCCTTTACCCTGTAATGTATGCCCGGCCTTAGCCTTTAATGAATGCTCTGTCCGCCTTTATGGTGTGCTTGTATGCTCCTTCCGCCTTTATGGTGTGATTTATGGCTTTAGTGCTTCGTCCGCCTCTTGAGTATGCTTATAAGACACTTGCACAAGGTCTGTCTGCCACTAGTGCGTACTGCATCTGTTCTTAGTGCGTGAGTCGTCCTCAAACCTTCAGCACTCAGGTAACTATATATTTCAATCTACATCATTGAACATAATCTTATACTAGTTAGTACCGTTCGAACCGATCAACTCCTCACTGCAAACTCCATTGAGTAACCCGTTCCATCTTAGTAAAGACTTTGACAGAAACAAAACTAACCAGGTTGTCAGCAAGGGAATTTAAGGTTTTGTATATAGAGTTAAGCTTTTGAGGATTTATTCGATTAGATGATTGATCTAATCCTTCGGTCAAAGTATAGCAAATATTGGTGCAATTTATCTCCATTGAGCATGTATCTGTAAGTTCTAGATGTCGGATATAACTCTTTGGAACATTGAACACAAGAAGTGAGAAAACTTCCAATAGTACTTAGACGAAGAAAGCCGTTCATTGGTAGAGAAATAGAAACCAGTCAGCCATTCATACAGTTCTCAGTTAATCATTCGTACGTAGTTAATAATTCATACGTGGTTAATTATTCATACGGTACTCGGTCAGTCATTGGTAAAGAAACAGTAATCAGTTAGTAATTGGTAATCCTACTGTGCTAAATAGATGGCGAGAAATGATTAATATTGGTGTGAACAATCTTAGGAAGTCGTAGACCAATTATGAAATGTTCTTCAAAGATATGTAGAGGGTAGAAGAAAGAAAGCAATAAAACCAGAGCAAACTTTTCCATTTTCCCAAAAGGAACAAGTAAAGATATAGGCATAATAAAGCCTTTTTGCAACTTTGAGAAGTGATGGGAAGAGGCTGACTTCTTTACACACAATGCAAATGTAATTAAAGATTCCAGTTAAATTACCCAATGGTGGAAGAAGGCTAAAGTTTTCTGATTTATGAGTATTAGTATGTTTTTTAAATCTATTCATTCGATGGCAAGAGACTGAAGTGTACAAAAAACGAAAAGAGTCAAGTCACAACGCCCACAGAAATCAGAGGGGTAAACTATAGAGCAATTGCAGAAGCCTTCCATGGCAACAGGGAATTCATTCACACAGAACTCCTCCAATTTTGATTTCTACGTGGAAGGCCTTGTCTCATATAGGCTCTTAGGGCTTTTTTCGTTGACCCACCAAACAAACAGTATAAAAACACCGAGTGAAAAACTTTTTGTAAATTTTTCCTTTTCTTCTTTGATACGAACGCTTCCTATTCACTGCACCATTTACTATAATGAATGACTGGAGGGGAAAAGGCAAGCCAGATCAAAGACGAATCACGACCTCATACCGGGTTACCGCTACCAATGGTAGTTTGTGGTATTCCTGGACCTTGCGTGTTCGCTACAAGCGATGAACTTCAACCTGATGAGATTCTTTTGTTAAATTCAATCAAAAATGTAGAGCCACAAGCGATAACACAGAGTAGGTTAGGAAAAACAATTTAAGGAGCTTTGTAAAAAGTTATAAAGTTAAACTGTTAGTGAGTCTCTTGAATTCAGATTCCAAGAGATATCTATTTAAGTAACATTGTGTTGAGTTTAGACTTGGTGTGTACCTACTTCCCAAGTGTGTTGTGAGCTTAATGGTGCAGATGATTGTAGTCGGTCGATTTGAATTACGAGAGATACTATCGACTGATTCTTTATATCATCGCGATCAAAGCGAATGGTCTGATTTTAGTGCACATCGCTATAACGCAATTCTTTTTCGTTATAGGGAAATATTCTGCGTATCGACTCATGTCTCCGCGCAAAAAAATTAGCGAATCGGCTATAGCGAGAAATTAGCCAATCGACCCATGTCCATAGCGAGAAAACCTAGCGAGAAAACCTAGCGAGTCAGCTGAATCGGTTTTCACGTTCAAAATTTTCCAGCGTACTAAATGATGTAAACATTACCTGCAAAATGCTCCAGCAAGTCAGCTGAATCAATAATTATGTACAGACTTACATAGGAAGCTATCGTAGCTTGGAAAGAACCAGTAACTACTATAACAAACAAGTATGGTGATAAAGCTGCTCACTAACAAGAACCTTGGTGGGGCTAAAACCAAGGATCATAATCATTAAAAACATCGCAGCGAACTATTATACTCCGGTCCACCAAACCGATTTCCAAATATTCCCTGAATGATCTTCAGACAAACACCAAAGGCTTTTCATCATCACCAGCAACACACGTCTCTAGCAAGTATCTCAAAAAATGTATCAACAAGAGAAATTACCAAACGAGCAATAGCCGAATTGAGTGAAATTAATCAAATAACCAAAATCAGTGAAATTAATCACATAACCAAAACCAGTGAAAGAACTTAAACCCAAAAATATCGCTCAAAACACAATTAACCAAATGACCGCATTACTAAACCATAATCATGCAAACCATAAGCAGTTACCAGCAAAACCCCAAAGCTAAACAGAATAGAAAATCTAGATTCAAAATCTAATGTCATCAGAAGCCCTGATTTTATACACTAATTATTGAGCCCGGTAAATGTCACTTGGCAATTGCCTGTTTGAGTAAATTAGCGGTGAAGTCAGCTTGTCACGGAGGGGGTGATAATTTGGAATGAACATCTGCACTTTATGAACATCCGGTATGAATTTTAAAAGTAGAGGAGGAACAGTCGTTCTCTCTGGATGAAGTTTGGAGCGTAAACCTGAAAAATTCTTTTGGAATTACTCTATCTAGAGTTGTTTAATAATACCGATATTTTCTTGTTCCTACTAACCATAAACTTTATCCAATCAAACGCTTTTTTTAGAGATTCGTCACTTGTGACTGTCCAATTGAGTCACCAGAGAGTTAATTCTACGTCCAATTTATAAAAAAAATCTCTATTAATATATAACCAATATAGCCAGATAAGTAGTCGTAATCGTAAAACATGTAGTCGTGAAATCACTAATTCGAACAGAATAGTGTGTAGTGTTTACTAAACATTAGCAAACGAATAGCATCTACTTTCCAAAACCTTCAAGCTAGGGCTGATGAAATCCTTTTCTTCACCAGACAACTTGCGCGTTGTTGGATGAGATGCGGTAGTTGGAGTAGATGGGGTAGTTGCACTGGTGTTCAACAATGATAATCCAAAATCCATATTGAGCTTCTCTTCAATTTGTAAGAGTTTTGTGTCAATCAGTGCAACTTGTGTGTCTTGCTGCAATTGCAAATTGTTCAAGTCATGTTCCGAACACCAACCACTTTGAGTTAAATGCAGTTTGGTCAAGACAAAGGTCTCGTTGAGACTCTTTTTTTGTTCAATCAAAAAGCTCGAGTAATTTATTAAATCGGCAGATGTAGTAATTTCTGTTATGGAGCTCACTCTGCTACGGGGAGCAGCAGAGAAAACAGATGACAGGTCCAGGGAAATAGACACATTACGCTCCATACCTGAATTCAAGCGTTGGTTCAACCCTTCGAAAAAGTTTTGCTCCATTGCAGATAAAGACTTTTTGGAGCTAGACAAGTTCTCAGAGAGAGTGATGACTGGAGAGTTCAAAGGAGGTGTCAATGGTGTCAATGCGTTAGGGTTAGATAAAGTTCTAGATCTCTTCTTCATTGTAGACAATCCAGAAATGGCAGAAAATGTGTTTGAAATGGTCAAAGGTGTAACGCAGTTACCGCTCGTGATGCTGTTTGTCGAGCAGGTTGACGAAGACGACAGTCTCAGTGAGTTATGAGACTGGCGGATCATAGCCATTTCCTTCAAGTCTGTTTCAATAGGGAACAATGTTGGTCTTACTGGTTGAGGGGCCGGTGTTGAAGCTACTGAAGAAGACGAGCCCAATGACAACTTGCGAATACCATTTTTTAAGCTTTTGAATCTTTTCAACTGCAAGGTAGGTTGTGAAGGTTGTGAGAATGATGTGTTCAAGTTTGGAAAAGACGATGAAGTTGGGGATTTGAAGGTGTTTTGAGCACTCGAGTTTGTGGTTGAAGATGTCAACGAAGGGAACAATTGGAAGCTTTCGTTCAAGTTAAGGCTTGGAGAGTCCAATTCGTATTTTATGTTTTCGTTGAGGACATCAACCAAGTCTTTCCTTTTTGGAGATTCTTGAGAGTTGTATGAGTGTAATGATTCATGGGAGTCCTTTCTTACAAATGAGATTTCTGAACCCTTTCTTGATTTTTCAGAGACAGAACCGATTCTAGATTCAGAGACAGAACCCATCCTAGATTCAGAGACAGAGCCATTTCTAGTAGCCTCTCTTCTCAAAGGAGATTCATTTGGTAATGGAGGCAACAAAGATTCCGATCCTTTTCTTAATGAATTTTCGGTTGGTAAAGGAGGTAACAATGACTCCTTTTGAGGTAATGATTCTGGAAGTGGTGGTAACAACGACTCTTGTAAATCAGCAGGATTGTTTTGGTTCAAAATATCAGTAGCTGCCGAAGACGGAACCATTGATGATTCATCATAGTAAACCTCCAAGTACCGTTCCTCCAATGATGTGACTGAAGAAGCTCTTGAACTGGGCATTTCTTCCTCGATATTAGTTATGGGCGACGGAACAGGTTCCTTTTCTTCTGGTACTATATCTAATCCACTCATTCGTAATGGGATATGGAAACCAATATATACTAGAAGAAGAAAAAAAAATTATTCCTATTTGGATTGAAATATATCAGATGGGTCCAACCAGCGATAATAAACAACCCACACAGGCAAAATTCCAACAAAGGAGTTGAAATGCGATCCGTGCTATTTTTAAGTTAAATGCTCCTCGAGAACTACCAGTGTGAACAATAAGTTTCCAACTGGAGCACAGCAAAAGTAAACAAACCAAATTCCAGTAAATATTCTAGATTTGGTTGTTTACGTTAGGATTAGGAGGAGGTCTTCCAAGGAGATCTTTGTGGGTGTGCTTGTAACTTCTTTGTGTGTAGAGCAGTACTTCTTTGTCAGCGCTCAAAAAGCTCTTTGTGAACGCACTATTGATGCTCTTATGCTGGAAAACTCTTTGTGAACGCAGGCTATGGTACTGCTTTCCCTGCAAATCTTTGTTAGTACTTCGAGAGATCTTTGTTACAGATCTATGCACTCGCTTTGTAGTTCGGTCGCTGCTTTGGTAGGCGCTTTGTGGATACGACTTTTGGTTGTTGTTTCTCGGTACAAGCCCAGTCTAATGTCGTGTTCCTGGGTTGTTAAGTCAATACAATTGTATATGCAAATGCGCAAAGGGTGAGTGTTTACAGAGTTCTTCGTTCTCTGTATGGAAAAGGATGATCAAAACAATAATTCAAGTGAGGATTGGCGGATCGGTTGCTTAAAATACTGCTGGCGTACAAATGGTGATGGGTATTTTACATATATATAAGATTTTTAGGCTTTGGCAAAAAAAAAAACCTGATTACACTTTTGACACCACTAAGAAACGAAAATAAATTTTATAAAATATTGAACGCCGAAAAAGACACAAAAATTATTTTCACTTTAGAAACCGGATTATTTTTTTGATTTGTTATTTTTGGGGTTGTTTTTTTCCCTCTGATTTTTGACTGATTTTTTTTTGTTTACGCTCTTTTTTGGGCTGAGTATTTTTTTTGCCTTACATTTTTTCAATGGTATTTCGCTATTGGTGTGATTTTTTTTCTGCTAATATTAGGGTTTTTATTTTGGTTGTGTAATCATTTCCCACTAATTTTGGATATTTTGGTTGTGTTTTTTTTTTTGTGTCGGCCCCTTCTTTCTTTTAATCGAATGAGGCAATAGCAGTTGGGTGCGCGGTTGTTAGGAGAAGACACGAGATAGGTAAACGCAAAATGAAATTGTAACAACACTAGGAAAAACACGATATCTCGCGACTAGTTGGGTTTCTCTCCTTGCTGGCAGGCGAAGTAGTTTTCGTGAGGTTGCTTGCTCCTATATTTCATATGTGTGCCTGCCCTGACTTTTTGTCCTGTAGGTTCAACCCTGACATTTGTCCTGTGTCTTCCTGTGTGTAGTCCCCACAATAATTTTCCTGTGTAGTGATTGTGCCCTATGAATTTCCTGTGTAGTAATTATGCCCTATGCTTTTCCTGTGTAGTTGAATAAAATCCTGCGTAGTTTTGGATTTTCCTGTGTAGCTGGATTACGATACTTGAACCCTCTAGTGTTCTTGTCTGGATTACGGATTGTTCTTACGTCGATTACGAATTGCTCTTGTGCGGATTACGGATTGTTTCTGTCTATTTGGATCCAGTGATTGTTTAGAGGTTTCAACTGTATAGTTGTCTGTGTATTTTGTTTATTGAATTTTTTTTTTCCTGTGTACTTTGACTCCAACCGTGGCCGCGCCTGTACAAGGGGGATGCAAACATTTAGTTTCTTTTATTCGTCTTCGTAGTTTGGATGGCACCCCGAGCTGTTGTGTTTGCTAAGTTTGAAGAAACATTTTTTCTAGCTTTTTGTCGACCGTTAGCTTAAATCTTTCCAATACTAAATTTCAACGTAATATTAACCACACATTAAATCTCTAGAGCTGAGACATTGCAATGAATCTCGCACTTTCGTTACCAAAGTTCTGGCAACGCCTTACCTATTGCTTTATTTCAATATCACAATATCACAATATCACAATATCACAACCAACAATCCGGAATTAAAACAAAAATGTAAGAAGGGTTCACACGGATATATTTGGTGTGTCCGCACAAAAAAAAATTATTAGCCATCGCATAAGACCAAGGACTTTTATAATTCTACTCTTTACCACATTGTTGTCTAAAACTCCCTGGGCTCGTCCTTGCGTTAAACCACTTTAGTAATTTTGAAGGAATGGTACTCATATTCATGTAACATTCCAAGAACTTTCCTCTGGGACCAATAACCAAAGTAACGGTACTGTCAGGGCTCATGATGTCTAACTTACCCAATTACACAAATTGTTCTAGATTGTAGGCTGAACGGACAGAAAATGACAAATTGTTGAAATGGTTAGCGGTGAATGGTTAATTAGTAAAAATAAAGACAAAAAGACAAAAAGACAAAAATACAGATTGACAAAAATTGAAAAAAAAAAAAAGAGATGGAAACATAGGAAACTGATGTTGGCAAAATGACTAATCAGGCTATTGTAGTAAAAGCTAATATTTAATCAACAAAGGAAGTTTCCAAAAAGAATAGATGAACAAAGCTGAAAAAAATGGTGCAGTATTGGCATGATTTCTTAAAACCAATGTAATATATGTAGAGTGTGTTAAAAAATTTTGAAATATGCTGAAAGATTATCGATTCTTTCAGTAGTTTGGGCAATGCGTTTCAGTCGATAGATAAAGCCTTTTTTGTGCCTAGTGGCAGATTGCTGGGTTATTATCGCCTATCACATTGAACTTGCTGCGTATTGGTCGCTCTAAATGCATCCAATATGGATGTATTCGCTCTCATGCTTATACTCGCTTATACAATTGTGTAACATTCTTACACTATGCGGGATAACGGCCCAAATTGAGTTAGGGACGCTCGCAGCTAGCAAGTAGAAATACTTAAGAGCCGTAGCAATAATAGTCTTCTAGATAATAAATCCGTTAACTGTGTATTGGTAGGACATCAATTCGAGATTTCTATTTGCTCCGAATTGTTTGGCATGGACCTGTACGAATTTTTTAAAAAAAACTCTAGAGTCATTTAAACCCAGAGATTAAAAGATGGTTCCTCAGTGTACTGAACTACTCTATTCCTCTAAAAGTCAAATTAGAACTATGTTACCTCTGGATCAATGAAACAAACCCAGTGATGTAATTGCGATTACCATAAATTCTCTCGAAACTACGTAAATGGAAAGTATTTGTTCCGTGCAATCCTCAGACATTCACCTCAAACCTTATTATTAATTCTTTTATTTACAAGTAAAGATCATGGGAGATATTTTAAAGTTACTGTTGCGACTATAATATGCAATTTGGTGCTTTATGCCTATGATTTATTGAATGAAATTAAATACAATGATTGATTAGTATTTTATTTTGATTGAAATTGGATGTTCACTTAATCGAAATCGTTTTCTAGGAACCTAAGGTCATTTAACGTACCGTTATCACTTTCTTTCATTTCAGCAATAGCCAAGCAGTTTTTTATCACCAAATCAGGCACTGGTTCGATTGTTTTTTATGGTTGTAATGGGTAATTCCCAAGAAATACTGTACATTCTAAAGATTGAAGTTTCTTCTTTGCACATTTCCCGAATAAAGCTGAAACTTTGTTACTGCGTTTTTTGCGTAATTCAAGATGCTACTGGTAATCTCATCACTAGGCTCGCTAATTTAAGTAGGCTATTCCTGGGCTATCTCGGTGTTTACTTCACTAAGATGTTAGAGTTTTCTGGGGATGCTCTGGAATGCGTCTACAGTTGGTCAAACTAAAGAGACGACTTTGTAAAATTACTAAGAGACACTTTGTTTCTCATCAACACTTCATTATTCTATTCATTATGTAAATTCACTGAAAACCCACTACTAACTCATTATTAACTCACTAATAAGACACCTGATCATCAATCGCGATGATTATTAACTATGAAAAAACATTTACTCATTATTACCTAAAATTTACATCACTAAAAATTACTAACAAACATGAAATTCGTATATAAAGCAAAGTATTTAGAAATAAAACATTAAGAATGATACCAAGTATCCCAATGACCTTAAGAACAATTGCTAACATCGTTACCGCGATAGACACCATGGATGGTGAAGGTGCCAGGGTTCGCCGTTCAATTGGTGTGGCTAGAGCGAAGACACATAACCCATTTCTCATGTTTGATCATTTTCTGAGTACCGGACGTGAGGGGTTCCCAGAACACCCACATAAGGGACAAGAAACCATTACACTTGTGCTTAACGGTAAATTAGCACATGAAGATTTCACCGGATCCAAGGGGATCTTGTATCCGGGGGACTTGCAGTTTATGACTGCCGGTAAAGGTATAGTGCATTCAGAGATGCCGATTCCTAACGAAGATGGGTCCCCAAATGTGGGGTTACAACTCTGGGTAGACTTACCACACGAATTGAAGGATGTGAAACCTAGATATAGAGACTTAAAGGCATGGGAAATCCCAACCGTGACTGAAGATGACGGGAATGTGGTGGTTAAAGTTATATCTGGTAAATCCTATGGGATTGAATCAATTAAGAACTTGGCTTATACTCCTATCGATTACTATTATGTGAATTTGAAAAAGAAGGGCGTTTATAGACAAGAAGTGAAACCTGGAATGAATTACTTCCTCTATATGTTAAATGGTAAGGCCACCGTGAATGGCGCCAATGTGAAGAAGCATCAAAATGTGTTTTTTGAAGATGAAGGTAATGAAGTTGTGGTTGAAAATAAGGGTGAGCCAACGGAATTTGTATTAATTGGTGGGGAGGTTTTGGACCAAACTTCTGTCCAACATGGCCCATTTGTCGCAAAATCCCAAAGTGGTATTCAATCGGCAATTAGAGACTACCAGTTGGGTAAGAATGGTTTTAAACAGAGACTTTCTTGGAACAGTTTGATTAGTCATGGTGTGACTCAGGAAATGATTGACGGGCCTTTGAATGGAAGTTTAAAGAAGAGAGAAGAGCAAAGAGCTGCTTACGAAGCTAAACAAAAGAGATTAAATGAAAAGAAGGCTGAGACATCCTAATAATGTATTTTTTACTTTAACAATAGATTTTAAAAAAATCAGACATATTTTATGTATTTTCTGTTTGCTAAGTTAGCCGGCTAATCTATAATAGAGTTTGTTTTACAATCACAATTGTTCGGTTATAATGTCATGACAAATGGAAAGAATAGTAGGTGCATTGGTTCAACAACAGAGAATAAGTGTACTATCAATAAGAAAAACAGAGAGAAGAAATTGTGCATTGATTTAACAAACAGATAACCTTACTATGGTTAGTACAACAATTAGAGAATCAGTGGTGCATGGTTTTTATTGTATCTGGGCTCCTGTATCCTTCCTATTGACCCTCAATCGGGTTGTTTGTATATAATGTAAATAAAGTATTTTTTTATATCGGAATAGAGTTTCATAATGGGGAGAGAATCTTATCTTATAAGGGTTATTAGTTGTCTAAAATGGGTCGGGTATATGTTCTGTTGACAAAGTTTACTGCTTGTATTCAAAGGCTCTTGGACAAAAGAATACTTCACCCTGCAATTTTGTAAAGCCCAATCTTTCTAATGAAGTGATATAAACATCAAAACTAGAAAAGCTAGACTACTTTTCAAATGTTTATTAGTTTTAAAATATTTGATTAGTTTTCTAGAACACACTTCAATTATCTTAGCTAGTGCTTTCTCTGTGATACTCGCAAATTGATTTTTTGATGATAAGCACATGTTGGTTTTTTTGTTTGCTGAATAATTTATGAGCTGTTGATCACTTGACACATTCTGGTTATGTTTCTTTGTCCGCCTTATTTCAATTGTGATTCTTTCTTTCGGACTCTGTCGATTGTATTACTGTTAATTTCAATTATAATTCTTTCTTAGAGCTCCATCGATTGTATGTCTTTTTATTGCTGTAATATGTCTTATGTATCCGCTAAGCACTCAATTAATTATATAGCTTGGTTCAATCTCTTTATGCTACTTCTGAGGCTACACTCTATACTTTAAAAGATATTCTTTGTACCCTAAAAGGTATTTATTATGCTACTCTTGAGGAGTAATACTATAAAGGCTAATATTTATTCTTCTTTGAGGACTATTCTCTTTGAATACACAACTCCATTGTAAGTTAGTTTTACAATAGCAGTGTATACGGATATCCAGCTTATAATCGGAATTTGAATTCCCTGCACAATCATAATCACATATCTTTACCTGGCTAAACTTCTCATAAACATATATTTGTATCCGGCTACACTTATTATAATTTGTATAGTGTTTAACTTGGTATTGTACAAAAATCCATCATGTTGAACTCGCATTCGTTAATGTTTACGCAATCAACTTCTTCTGCAAATCCCAATACTTTGTTCTAATTGGATCGTACTTTTCAATCAACAAATCATACATCCTAATTGAATCTTCAATCTTATTCTGCTCTTTATAGATCTTGGCAAGTAACTCAATAGCAAATGTACTACTTGTTACACCAGTGTCAATATCCACCAAAGAATTCAAGAATGGTTCTAAACCGACAATCAGTCTCTTGCCCTTTTGATGAACACCAATTAAATAATTCCAAGAAGATGGGTTTTGAGGAGATTTTTCAATCAAGGTTTTGGTGAACTGAATTTCGGCATCAATCAACTCATCATTGACCAATGATTCATTACCAAATACAATGAAGAACTTGTGTACCCAAGCAGAGTTATTTCTAAGATCATTGATCAAACATAAGTTCACAAATTCCATTTCCTTTGGATCATGATAAAGGTTGAATTCCTGTACCAACCACTTTCTGTATGACCAAACATGGTGATTCTTAGTGTCCGCATCGATCATTGAGGAAATGATGGGATATTCTCTTTGGGGGTTGAAGTCATTTGGCTCCTTGCCCTCTCTAAAATTCTTTCTGATTTGTTTGATTAACAATTGTCTATAGTTCCAGATTTGATAGTTCTTTTCATTTTCCAACGCAATCTCTTCGCACCATTCGAGTTCGTCGTAGAGGTTCTTACCCATATTTACCAATATATCGTATCTATACATCCAAAGGGTATAGTGGGATGCTAAAACTCGGATTCCTTCGTGTGTGAGTGCTAATGCTCTTTCCGAGTACTCCTTGTTCTTGGCCAAACCAAGTAAGGTCCCCATAAGAAGTACGTACTCGTCAGTATATAATATTTGACAAAGCTGTGGTTCATCTTCCCTGATCTTGACCGGTGTTACATCATCGTAGTCGTATGCGGTATATGACCCTACTTCACTCTCACTTTCACTCATATCTTGTTATATGTGGATTCTTCCTCGTTTTATACTATCGTAATCAGTTTTTTCCTTATTGAGCGTTTTCAATGGTGTTTTTTTACACCCGGAAAATGAGATAATACAAGCAACTCTTCATGTCCTCAGCTGTAAACGAGTAGTAGAATAACTTACATTCTGAAATCTGTCGACAATTTTCTAATAAGCTGTTTTGAACTAAAATATGGCTTAAACTTTAGTTGGCCATATATGCTGTTAGTTCAATGACTTCTGTTAGTTAGACTTATGTGCTATTAGTTGAACTTATTTATTGTTGGTTAAACTTGTCTACTATTAGTTAGACTTATCTACTGTTAGTTAAACTTGTCTACTGTTAGTTAAACGTGTCTACTGTTAGTTAAACTTATCTACTGTTAGTTCGACTGTTAGTTCGACTGTTAGTTAAGCAATGGCTTAGAAAATGCAACGTACCAATTTGGAAGTAGCCATATTTGAGACTTTTATATTACCCACTAAGCATCTCATCAGGACAATTCGGTGGTGAGCCCGTATGAAACACCATGTGGGTAGTACACAACAGATCACTGGTACTATCTTTCACTTAGTTTTCAAATCATAGACTATTTCAACAGTGAAAACTCTCTAATCCAGAGATCACTTGTCTAAGAAATTTCCATATGCCCATAGAACAAGCTATATTAATTTCTAGAGAAGAAAGCCCATATAATTTTCAAAATGTTCTTCTCTGGTGTATAATTACACAAATAAAATTTGCACCCAGAGTTTGGTGTTTATTATTTCTGACTATTCTTAATCGCTATTCTCTACCTTCTAGTACTTGGTGTAAACTTTAATGTTAAGCTTACTATCCTCTCTAATGAGAAATTTCATAATTCTGACAGTGATTGGTGAAA
The DNA here is from genome assembly GCA_030705055.1 of Kodamaea plutei. Taxonomy (NCBI): domain Eukaryota; kingdom Fungi; phylum Ascomycota; class Pichiomycetes; order Serinales; family Debaryomycetaceae; genus Kodamaea; species Kodamaea plutei. The sequence continues at coordinate 90,311 of JANIWJ010000018.1, read as the reverse complement.
ATCCCATTATATCCAAATCTCCCACTTTTTCAACTCTAAACTCCTTCAACATGAACTGATTTATCAATTACAGGGATAGGTTTCTCACAATGATTTATAATTAGAACAAGTGAAATGTGATTGTATTTTGCTAGAGTATCCCTGTAATCTTGTCTAGCCTATAGTGATTAACTATTGCTTATTGTTATGCCCCTTAGGCTCCTAGCACATCACCGTTACGTTCGCCATTGTGATATTTTATACAAAAATTGTTTAAATTCTATGAAATTAGTCATTTGAATTAAGTTGGTACAATGTCAGACAAAAGTTTTTTAAAAGGGGGTTAAGGTGGGCTTATAGAAACATGAAAGAAGAATACATTACGGACGTTGAAACAAACCAACTGTTCAAGGGTAATGCTAGCATTAACAATATTGTAACATAATTTGAGTTCGCATTAATTGATAAATGGTTGCGCTGCACTTTTCGACTGCAAAATGTCTATTATAGCGTTGATGCCGGCTTTGAGGGAAGCAAGATTCCGAAAATGGCAGAGTCTTATCTGCCAACTAATTCAGATTTTATATTGTTAGTAGAATTGAAAGAGTTAGAGAAACCAAAGATAAGCGGATGCCAAAAGGGAGAAGTAACCGAGACGAATGAAACCAAGCTATACTACACAAAACATCTTGAATCAACTTTATCCACTGTGTTTATTTGGCCTGACTGTCTAATATGAATGATTTGTGTTTGTCTGATTTAGAAGATTGTGTTTGTCTGATGATTTGAGTGATTGGCTCGTTGCCCGAAAATCAAACAATTTTGTGAAGATCCATGAGCCAAACCAATTTAACAGACAAGGAGATCCTCGTGCTTGCATCGATAACATCTGTTACTCTTTACATAGCCTTACTGTACATAACACAAACTCCCAAGGTTCCATTGGTGACGGCTGTTTTCATTGGTTGTAATATGCTTTCGAGGACACGCTTGTTCCAGGAGAGTGTGCCCAAGCTACAAGCCCTTTTAAACACCAGACGATACAACAGCACACTCAACGTTCCAGGGACCAAGAGCAATGATAACTTTAGTCAATTGAGCGAGTCTTCCAAGATTGAGATCCTATCTGCCATAAAATCACTCCAAGCATATACGATAGAGTCCAAGAAGCTGAATGACAGAAGACGCCGGCTTTTCAAGCTCATGAGCTGGCGCCAACAAAGGCTTTGCGAGGATGTTGGGTATCTTAACAAGTTGAAGCGAATTGATACTTCGATTGCTGCCAACCAAAAGATGTTGGGTTCCATTGCATCTCATGCCATCGAACAGTATGGCATAACGTACCAAGATTTCCAACTACTTAAGCCTAATGCATTCAATGCGTCCAATTCCAATTATAGAGTGATTGAAGCAATGAGCCACTATGTGCGTGACTGGACGTCCCAGGGAGCGACAGAAACGTCTCATCTTCTCCAATATATAACGACCCAATTGGACCGCTTGGTTGATCCCGAGCTTCGCTCCAAAACAACAGTGATAGTGCCTGGATCGGGATTGGGGCGCATCGCACATGATATCGCCAAACATGGCAATTTTGCTTCGGTACATGCTGTGGAGTACTCGGGACTAATGCACGCTGCCCACAAGTTCATCTACAGCAACAACCAAACGCAATACCTGATCTTCCCATCGGTTCATGGGTGCTCCAACTTCATATCCACAAAGTCTCAGTTCAGGAAAGTCGATATCAACAGCGTGGAAAAACCACACAACTTACACCTCCACTTGGAGGACTTCCGCTACTTTGAGCTTCCAACCCAACTGGAAAACGTGGTGGTTGTTTCTGCTTTCTTTATCGATACCGCCGAAAATCTCATTGACTACTTTGATGCCATTCATAACTTGACCAAACCCCTGAAGGGCGTCAATGGAGGCTTCTGGATCAATGTGGGCCCATTGAAATATGGTTCCGCTGCACAAGTGGAGCTCAACACCGAGGAAATCGCCGCAATTAGAGCCAAAATGGGCTGGAAGGATGTGAATGTGACAAATACTTTGGATGATAAGTCCTTTGGTGAAAACGGATTGGTTGGTTATGCCACAGATAGAGAGAGTATGTGGCAGGGTTACTATGGATTGACTTGTTGGCTGGCTGTCCGCAATTAAGATTATATTATCCTACCCATTTACACTGTTCATGAGCAATTACACTATCATTTACACTGTTCATGAGCAATTACACTATCATTTTTCATTATCCATTTACACTACATTTACACTACATTTTTCATTGTCCATCCTATCACTAAGCCAGTATGGAACATTGTGAATACTTCTAGATCCAATATAGAGTGAACTGTATAGAAACATCTGTAGGAACCACTCATATGGAGAGTCCATTTAAGAGTTCGTTGTTACCTTTTTCGTATCACACTAGCTGAAGTTTCCGTTGAATTCTCTAGTTTTCTGTAGCTATCTTTCTTATATTAACGTTACGCTATGCTATCTACTTTGCAATATCAGAACCCTTGTTGATCTGCACCTTCTTGTCTTGACCACCACTAACGATACCAATGTCATTATCCCAACAGACATCAAATACTTTATCTTGGCCCTTTTCAGCATCGTTTCTTACAATGGTGTATAAGGACTTGTCAGCTCTAACGTCCCAGACCTTAACAGTACCATCATGAGAAGCGGAAGCAAACATGTTATCGTTATTTGGCAGGGCAGCGAGGCCAACCACAAAGTTTGTGTGGCCCACCAATTTGCTGGTTGTTTGGTCTGTGGTTTGGGATGTGATTCTAGGGTCATGCACGTTGATATGACGGGCCAGGGAACCAGAGACTAACAAGTTCTTGGATGGTAATTGTAACAATGACAACAAGGCGTAGCCTGTGGATCTTGTGTCTATGCATCTACTGGTGATCAAGTCCCAGGTTTTGATTGTGTGATCTTGAGATACCGAGTATGCTACGGTGTTATCGTTGGCATCAAAAATGACATCTTCCACTGGCTGCGTGTGCGATTCCAAGAGGGAGAGTGGGGAACGGCGTCTGGTGGTGGAGTCTTGCAAGGCCATCTTTCTTCTCTTCTTCAGCGCTGTAGAAATAACGTTAGAGTCGTACTCCAAAACTTGCACTGCGGTCATGTCCTTGTGGTTTGTCAGCCAGAGACCAACCGAGTGGTCGTAACCAGCAGACAATATGCGCAGTGATTTCACATCTACAGCCAAAGAAACAACTGGTGCTTTGTGACCCTCCAAAATAGCCACGGTCTTAGCATCTTCTGGTTCTTCTTCATCAACGACACCTTCGAGGGAGGACTTCCATAATCTCACTTGTCTGTCGTTACCAGCAGACACGATTCTGGTTGGGGTAATCCACTTGACAGCTCTGACAGAACCAGAGTGACCAACAAATTGCTTTTCGACAGTACCGGACATGTTGTAAGTTCTCACAATACCATCGTAAGAGCCAGCAAGGATCTTTGCTTGAGGCACGGCCAAGCCATTGTACATATTCAGTGGGTTGATGGAGTCCAAGGCTGAGATCCAGTCGTCATTATTGAAGGAAGCCAAAAATGACGGTGGCAAAACAGCTCTTGTGTACTCCAAGTTGAGGTACGCTTCACTGGACAAACCATTCTTTGTCAAGTAGTCTTCAACGGAAGTTCTTAAAAGAACACCATCGATCAAAAAATCAAATGGAACCGGTGTTTCCTTCTCCAAAAGCTGGTTCACCAAGTCAGACAAACCGTATCTTTTAAGCGAGACAGGAACAAAAAGTGGGGCATCAGATACGTGCAAACTCTCATCCTCTTCCTTCGTGAAGAAGGAGATCTTCACCTGGTTCTTAGACATGCTTTGGTTTCTTAGTGAAGATTTCGGGTGAAAAATTAAGTCATCGCGATGGTGTCACGTGAATTCAAAATGCTGCAAAAGATACCAGGGTATTACCGTACAAAGTCGTATAATGTATCAGTTCCACGAGCTGTGTTACAAGCACCAGTGTATGTTTACACATTTTTGTCTATATACTTTGAAGTCTTGTAGTTTTCATTGGTTTCTGGGTTCTGAGTTCTGGTTTCTGGTTTCTGGGTTCTGGGTTCTGGTTTCTGGTTTCTGGTTTCTGGTTTCTGGTTTCTGGTTTCTGGTTTCTGGTTTCATTGATTTCATTTGTAACTTTCATTATTTATATTCATCTTTTATCGGTTTCTTCAGGCTTCATTGCTCTTTACTAGTTTCACTTATCAAATCTGTTTATTACTATTTGTGTAATCCTAAATTTTGACTGATAAATCAAGTTTGTGGCCAAAAGGAATGAATCTTTTAGTAAACCTACCAAAGTAACCAAATGTACGCATTCCTGCTTGGGCACCTTCTCTGATACCAAATTCACGAGAGCGTCTAATTCTTGGTGTTAATCTTGAGCGGCGGATAATGGAGATTGAAGCTGAGCTAAGCTTTGAATTGCGGGAAAAGCAACTTAGGTCCGATAAATGACCTTTTGAAAAGAGTGTCAGTATTGCTCTTTTGATTCTTCTCCAGCGACGTTTCCTGGTGATTCTTGGTGGTGGGAGTGATCTCATATTCGCACCCAAACAAAACTTGCCCACCGCAAACAAATAAAACTAACAATAAAATATAAAACGTTTTATAAGACTGCCGTATAATTCTGAGTTCCATTGAGAGATTTTAATATCACGGCCTTTCTATTTTCAACTAATAATGAACTATATATATTTATGCTTTTTGTAGTTTTTTGGTTCATGTATTGAAACTTTATTCTTGTGTGTACAAAATGGATGCAATTAGTACAGTTGAAAGTGTTACTTCTGTAGAATACACTATAAGCACCTGGAACGTTCCTGATTCGAAGTCAAATTGATAAGAGAATACACGCAGCTACAGCATTGAGTGCAATAAGGATGCATGAATTAATCTGCAAACGAAAATGTGCGAAAGATGGTGGTACACGGCTAAAGGAAGCGCTAAAGGAAGCGTCAAAAGCAACGCTAAAGGAAACGATAAAGGGCTAGAGGCAACACTAAATAAAGCTATAAATAACATGACGAATTACGAGGAAAACGAATGAAACTTACGGTGCTTGAAAAGCAGATCGAACAATCTGAACTCAAATTTCGTCAATACACTCTCTATAAATAGAAATCACCTTATGTAGGTGACATATAAGACATTCCATGTTGGAATCATAAAAGCAGGTACCAGAAATCCCCTATTGAAGGAAAACCTTCAGTATAACACAGGCAAGCAAATGTGTGTCCCGCGGATGGTCCGATTCATTTACCGAAGTCAAGAAATTTATTACTCACGTGATCACCCTCATCGCAAATTTTTTGCTATAATAACAGGCGGATTTGCTGAAGCAAGAAGATTTTTGTCTTTTGGTCAACCCCCCAAACACACACATGTCCGAAGTCCCAATTGAAGTTACCAAGTCGTTTGACACCATTTTGGTGTTGGACTTTGGTTCCCAATACTCTCACTTGATTACCCGTCGTTTGAGAGAATTCAACGTTTACGCTGAGATGTTGCCATGCACCCAAAAGATTTCCGAGTTGTCTTGGACTCCAAAGGGTGTGATTCTCTCTGGTGGACCATACTCTGTGTACGCCGAAGATGCCCCTCATGTTGACCATGACATCTTCAAGTTGAATGTTCCTATTCTTGGTATCTGTTATGGTATGCAAGAGTTGGCTTGGATTAACGGTAAAGGTGTTGCCAGAGGTGACAAGAGAGAATACGGTCAAGCCACCCTTAACATCAACGACAAAGAGTGCCCCTTGTTCAAGGATGTTGAAAATTCTGTTGTTTGGATGTCCCACGGTGACAAGTTACACGACTTGCCAACTGGCTTCAAGATTGTTGCCACCTCTGACAACTCTCCATACGCTGCTATTGCCCACGAAAAGGACGACATCTTTGGTATCCAATTCCATCCCGAAGTTACCCACTCGATCCAAGGTAAGATTATCTTGAAGAACTTTGCTGTTGACATTTGTAAGGCTCAAACCAACTGGTCTATGGAGAACTTTGTGGACACCGAAATTGCCAGAATCCGTCAATTGATTGGTCCAACCGCTGAAGTTATCGGTGCCGTTTCGGGTGGTGTGGACTCCACCGTTGGTGCCAAAATCTTGCACGAGGCTATTGGTGAACGTTTCCACGCTATTTACGTTGATAACGGTGTCATGAGAAAGAATGAAACTGAAAATGTTTACAAAACATTGACTGAAGGTTTGGGTATCAACTTGACCGTTGTCGACGCCTCCGACTTGTTCTTGGACAGATTGAAGGGTGTCACTGACCCTGAGAAGAAGAGAAAGATTATCGGTAACACCTTTATCAACGTTTTCGAAGAGGAAGCCGCAAAGATCAAGCCTGCTTCTGGTCAAGAAATCGAGTACTTGTTACAGGGTACCTTGTACCCAGATGTCATTGAATCCATCTCTTTCAAGGGTCCATCTGCTACTATCAAGACCCACCACAATGTCGGTGGTTTGTTGGATAACATGAAGTTGAAGTTGATTGAACCATTGAGAGAATTGTTCAAGGACGAAGTTCGTCACTTGGGTGAGTTGCTCGGTGTTCCTCACGACTTGGTTTGGAGACATCCTTTCCCAGGTCCAGGTTTGGCCATCAGAGTCCTCGGTGAAGTCACCAGAGAACAGCTCAAGATTGCCCGTGAAGCTGATGCCATCTTCATTGAAGAAATTAGAGCCCACGGTTTGTACGAGCAAATCTCTCAAGCCTTTGCTGCTTTGTTGCCTGTCAAATCTGTCGGTGTCATGGGTGATCAAAGAACTTATGAACAAGTTATCGCATTGAGAGCCATTGAAACACAGGATTTCATGACTGCAGATTGGTTTGTCTTTGAAGCTGCTTTCTTGAAGAAGGTTGCCTCCAGAATCGTCAACGAAGTTGATGGTGTCGCTAGAGTCACTTACGATATTACCTCCAAGCCACCTGCTACCGTTGAATGGGAGTAAGTATAGTAGATATATCTTGTACGATAAAAAATGTAAGAATAGATGTTAATGGGATTGAGTGTAGTTGAGTACGGAGCGGCTGTGAGTGTGTGCATATCTATAAATTTTATACGACTCCATCATTTGCTAGTTTACGGAATGGTGTCTCAAATGAGAGTTTGCAGGAGAGTCGTAGCTTGAAGTGTTACAGACTGAAATAACACTTTGGCTTACTCAGGGCATTCAAATCCTCACTCATAAGCTATATTTTAAGGTAAGGTGGTTACATGCCATGTTTGTCAGATTACATGCCATGTTTGTCACGTTACATGCCATGTTTGTCACGTTACATGCCATGTTTGTCAGATTACATGCCATGTTTGTCACGTTACATGCCATGCTTATGTCAGGCGCATTCCAGGGGATATACCAGGAAAGGCTAATGGTAGGACTATTATGGCAAAGCCTGTCTAAGAACGGTAGCAACCAAAATATCTCCATCATGAGATACACTCACCATAAACTGTTCTGGAGCGCCATATGCATCGCTTCGCACGTGCGGTTTGTCACGCAGGTCGTAATACCTATACCAATGCTTAAACTGGAACTGTTTTTGGTGTTGGGGGTCCAATGTCTTGTATATTGCTTCTTTGACTGCCCAGGATCCTGCTAGTATACGCACCTTATTATCAAGATCCGAGTCTAAGTAGCGAGGAAGTTCATGTTCCAGGTGGAGGATCCGGTGACATAGTCTGGTCACGTACTCGGGGCTCCTTGTGTTTAGTATTGTTCGGAAACGAGTGGTACGGACGATGTCTATCCCAATCCCCAAGATCATTTTGAGATGTTTTACAATTTAGCGAGCACGATCAAAGGTGACTAGAGTGGGTACAAAGGTGTGTGCGGTATCAAGGATAAAAAGTAAGAGTGAGTGCAATCAATGAGATGCCATTTTAGTATTCTCTGGAATTAATTTTGCTTATATTGTAGATCCCCTAAGGAGACGTTAAGTTGATGTGAGATGTGAATTATGATTGAGATGTAGTTATGGTTGAGATGTATGGTTGAGATGTAGTTATGGTTGAGATGTGGTTATGGTTGAGATGTGGTTATGGTTGAGATGTGGTTATGGTTGAGATGTGGTTATGGTTGAGATGTATCGTTGAGATGTAGTTATGGTTGAGATGTGGTTATGGTTGAGATGTAGTTATGGTTGAGATGTACTTGTGGTTGAGATGGTGGAGATGTGACTTATGACATGAGATGAGCATATAAAACTGTGAGAAAGGGGAATACCTGTAGGAACAATGTGATATACAATTGAGATAGTGTAGAAAAGATGGACGTGAAGACCCCGAGAAACATCCTATAGCAACACTTTGAGACATAAACAATGGCCAGCGAGAGAATCAGACATCTCCACGACCAGTGCTTGTTGATTTAGTCATATTTTTTGCGCGCAAACGAATTGAGTCATCAACCATGGCATCTTCCATCACAGGCCCTGTGCCACTTCCAGCGTCCAAGTATGACCTTTCCACGTATTGGGGACGTGTGCGTCACTGTGCAGACATCTCTGATCCCACCATGTTGCTCAACACTACGAGCGACATTGAGCATGCCAAAAGACTTATCTGGGATTACCGTAATGGGGTTGTTCCATCAATGACACCTGAGCTTTGGAGGGCCAAGAAGATCTTGGACTCGACTTTGCACCCAGACACTGGGGAAACTGTGTTTCTCCCATTTAGAATGTCGCTGTGTGTGCTTTCCAACTTGGTGGTTACCGGAGGTATGCTCACCCCAAACTTGGGTACCGCTGGTACGCTCTTTTGGCAGGTGGCCAACCAATCCTTGAATGTGGCCATCAACACAGCCAATGCAAACAAATCACACCCATTGTCGTGGTCGCAGATTGCAACCAATTACTCGATGGCCGTCACTGCGAGTTGTTCGGTCGCATTGGGACTCAACGCAATTGTCCCTCGCTTGAAGAACATTGCGCCCAACACCAAGATGATCTTGGGCCGTTTGGTGCCGTTCGCAGCCGTCGTGTCTGCTGGTGTGGTCAACGTGTTTTTGATGAGAAGTGAGGAACTTAAAAAGGGTATCAGTGTGTTCAACAAGGACGGTGAAGAAGTGGGCACTTCGAAAACGGCTGCCCTCTACGCAGTGGGTGAAACAGCTGCAAGCAGAGTCATCAACGCTACCCCAGTGATGGTGGTACCACCGTTAATCTTGGTCAAATTGCAAAAGAGCCGTCTCCTCAAGGGTAAGTCCAAGCCCGTTGAAATCTTAACCAATATCGGTTTGATCTTTGTAACTTCCTTGATCGCATTGCCCCCAGCATTGGCTGTGTTCCCACAAAGAAGAGAGTTGAGCGTGGGTGTATTGGAAGAAGAGTTCCGCAACTTGAAGGACAAAAAGGGTAATCCAATAGAGTCGTTGCAGTTTAACAGAGGTATTTAGATTGTATATATTTGCCGTAATACATTATTTCCAGAGTGCACCTTCATAAATTCTTATTAATATCACGCCAGTCATCACAATTTGAATAATGTTCGCAATTATCACTCAACTATTGGTCCATAAGAGTATCCAGAGAAAAGGTAGTATTTATCCGAGGCATTGGTGTTCATTAGGCCAGATGAGTTTTGTAGATTTACAGTATCTCTTCAAAATACGAGTGGTAAATACCACCGAGTTTACAGGATCATAAAATTGAACAATTAAAGAGATTGCTGGTCTTATTAAGCCTAAACAGAGGTTATTATATATTTGGTATATTCTATGGTATTGAGGCACTTTGTGTAAGGCTAAACAAATGGATCTTGCAATGGTAAGATAGCTTAAAATGGAATCTTTATATTCAATAGTAAAGCAACTAAACAATTGGAAATTTATATTCAATAGTAGCTTAAAATTGAATCTTTATATGGTGAGAATAGCTAAGTGCTTATGCATGATAAACTTAAAGAACGATTGATAAGACTTCTCACATAAGGGGCACAATTCAAGTGTGCCTTTCCGAGAGTCACGAGATTTAAAGTTCTTCATGACACGCAGTGGACCAAATGTGCAAAGTTACTATGGATGTGATCGATGATTAGCGACTTGCAGACAATAAATAAGGCGCAGTCGCAAGAATTCCACAATGTGCTGCGAAGTAGCACTCAAAGGTATACTGAGAGCAGTCGATGCACACTAAAGACAGTGATTGGAGACAGTTGATAACAAGATGTAAGACTCTTTGATATTGCTTTAGGAGTTTTGCACTGAGATATTAGCACTGATAGATTAGCACTTTATGCTGATATAACATTATGCTGATATCAATTTATACTCATTGATAGCACATTATGCTGATATCAATTTATACTCATTGATAGCACATTATGCTGATATCACTTTATGCTGATTAGTAGCACTTTATGCTGATACCACTTTGTACTGATTAATAGCACTTCATGCTGATATCACTTTGTACTGATTAATAGCACTTCATGCTGATATCACTTTATGTTGATACCACTTTATACTGATATCACTTTATGTTGATACCACTTTATACTGATAGCACCTTATACTCAGATGAGCACGGTCTAGCATCAGTGTGTACTCGAATCTACAGTAACAAAATTAACCCGTATTTACCAAAACTTCCAACCATCCAAGTTATCGACCCCCCAATCGGCATTAATCTCGTCTCTGCCCGGGTAGGCAACGAATTTCTGAGGGGAAAACAACTCTGACGGAGCATTTAAAGAGGAGATCATTCCAACACCCTTACCACCCAAGGAAGTTTCGAAAGTTTCGAATCCCGCCTTGTTGAACTGCTTGATTGCATGCTGCAATTTCTTTTCATCCACGTCGTCGTCAATCAATGTGATTGCGCATCCACCGCCACCAGCACCGGTCAACTTAGTAGCACCAACATGGTGGGTATCGCCTAGTATTTTGATTTGTTCGAGGGCGGGGTGCAGAACACCAAGGGCCACCAAGAGGCCGTGATTGATATTAACCAACTCGCGTAATTCCGCTCTTTCGGAAGCACCAAACAGTGGTCTGATCATAAGCTGGTAAGCGTCTGTAGCCAAATGGCCCATTGCATCCAAAATGGATGCGCTAGTCTTGCCATAAGTTGCGTTTATACGTGCGACATTACCCACCAAATCGGCTGTGCTACGGGGGATTTTTGTATTGGTCAAAAGCAAACGGATTGGAGGCAAGTTTCGCATTGTGGTTTTCACCGAGGGCAATGCAGGGTTTGTAATTCTTTGGAACATCACGGCACCACCGTTTGTGGCGACGGTATTATCGATACCGCTGGGGTTACCATGGAAACACTTTTCACCCATTAGGGACCAGGTATCAATGAAATTCGCATCCAGTCGACTTTGCTTGGTTACCTTCTCCTTCAACAGGATAACGGGCGCAGAAATGTGCCCTCCAAGGTACGATAAGCTCGATGATAAGCAAACGGCGGTCGAGGCCAGCGACCCCAAACCAGCACCGATCGGCAACGTGGATCTCACACTGAACTTCATCAGTGGAGTGTCCTTGTAGCATAAACTAGTGTAGAGATAGAGGAAACAGTGACATGCAGTGTAGTGTAACGTTGATTCCAAGTCGCTGAGCACATCACTGAGGAGCCCAGTGATCTCGGGGATTAACTCCTCCGTCTCGAGCGGCTTGCCATGCTCGTCTCTCTTCACAAAGTGCTGGATCTCCTCCCAGGGGATATCATTCTTGTTCCACGAGTGTGTTAACTTGATATCTGGGAACTCCAACGTGATGATGTCTGCCTCTTCGCTGGGCAGCGCAAGAAGAAATGCACGAAGACTAAGTGCAGCTGCTATCGCTGGCTTACTATAAACAGCAGAGTGCTCACCGAATATTATAACCTTCCCAGGCGCACTCACACAGAAAGACTCCATTTGGGTCATGAGAAGTGATGTGTTGTACGATTATACGATTGTACAACTGAAAAAAAGACGACAAGAGCTCCGATGTGACATTTTTCCCAATTAGGAAGTCCTCATTGAGTCAACTACGACACACAACATACACCAATGATGACAAGGGCCCATCAAATGACGTGAACACCGCACCAAATGATGGCAAGGACCTACAAGACGATCAGAACCCAACAATTGATGGTCAGGACCCATCGAATGATGAGCACACATTAAAGATGGCCACAATACATACCCACGATTATCGCTAGTGTGACTGCGAATCGCAATAGAGACCCAGAAATTACAATATCCGTTTAATTTTGGTACGATTAGCGAGCATCGCCTATGTGGTACATTTGGTGTGCGTTGATCTTTGTTTTCTTGATTGCTTAATTTAATTCACTAGATTTCCTAACAATAAAATTTGTAGGGCTCTTATAATTCATCCAAAACGCCATATCATTCTTGAATCTCATGAGGATGTAACTTCCCTAAGCGTCACATTACTTTCTCAATGAATCCCACAAGGATGTAACTTCCCTAAACGTCCATTACTATAAACCTCATTAATGATCAATTAAACTTAGAGGCTAAATCCTACAAATACTAAATCTATTAATTATGGCTATTCTGGTTTATTACCACCTTTTTGGTTTATGATTCTGGTTTATGATTCTGGTTTATGATTTTGGTTTATGATTCTGGTTTATGATTCTGGTTTATGATTCTGGTTTATGATTTTGGTTTATGATTTTGGTTTATGATTCTGGTTTATGATTTTGGTTTATGATTTTGGTTTATGATTCTGGTTTATGATTTTGGTTTATAATTTTGGTTTATAAATTTGGTTTATGATTCTGGTTGATGATTTTGGTTTATGATTTTGGTTTATGGTTTTGGTTTGTGATTTTGGTTTATTATTGAACAAATATTAGTTCATTCAACGGTCTAGCCGTTAACGGCATTGTTCGTAAACTTAAATTGCAATTTTATCTCGTGATTATACTTTCGCAGCCAATATCAGAGTGCACACAAGTTTTCTTTAGGACCCTTCACAGTATCTAGCCAATTCAAAGGCCAGTTAGAAACAAACCATAAACCCGTAAGTCAGATCTAGAACCTAACAGAGAAAGTCCTTAATTCAATAGACTGCAAATGCCAAGACTGTAAATGTCATGGGTTTGCTAACGGTATGCTATTTAAGAACCCGATTTCACATTAAAAGACTATCAAAACAGTGAAACCTTCAAATCAAAAAAAGGAACTATGATTAAACTGTTGATTTTAGGAGCCCTCTTAGTATTAGCCTTGGGATACCAAGGAATCGGTATCGACAAACCTGATACCAGATCATTGGAGGAAAGACAGACTATTCTCCAGCTTCGTCTCGACTACCAAAATGACAAGTTCTACACTATTCCAATTGAATTTGGATCAGAAAAGGAAAAGGTTGACGTTATATTTGATACCATGAGCTACCAGCTTTGGGTACCAGGAGTAGACATCAAATGCAGACAGGATACCAACAGGTGTGACAGGTTTGGCACATACGACGTAAGTAAGTCCACTAGTGCTATTTTGAATTCACCAGATATCTATCGGGGTCGGTACATTGACAAGCTGGCCTATGCTGGAATGTCATACCAAGATGATGTCACGTTTGACGGGAGCACCTTGAAAAACTCAAGTGTGGTTGTCGCTTTAAGAACCCTGAGTTATGCAGGGACCTTAGGGTTGGCAAATAATTACGAAGGTACGGGTATCGTGTGGGACATGAAGGAGCAGGGGTTGATTCCCAAGGCATTGTTTAGTGTCTACTTGGATGATAGATCGGGCCATTCTGGGCTGGTTACGTTTGGTGCAGCTGATCACTCCAAATTCATAGATCAATTGGTGGCATCCAAATCCGCTCTTCATGGCATCAGCGGGTATGATGGCTATGATGTCAAGCATACAAATTTCGTGTCGTTTGATACTAGGGCAGCCTACACATACTTGGATACCAGTTATATTATCGGTATTGTTGATCAGTTTGGAGCGGTCTGGGACGAGGATGCAAATTTATTCAAAATCCTGAAAATTCCACCCGGATCACTCCAGTTCCATTTTGATGGGAAAACAATCGAGGTTCCATACACAGCTTTAGTGGATGACGATGCGCATACTTATGAACAAAACTTCACAGGGCAATACTTGGGGGTTCTTCCATCTCACAAGATGGGCGGATTTACTGTCATAGGCCAGAATGTTCTAAAGTATACTTATTTAGTGACTGATTATGAGTCTGGTGATTTCCTAATTGCGCAGTCTGTCTACCCAACGACTTAGTAAATAACTCCTCTGAATTGTGAATGTGGTGTATAGTTTCTATGGTGAATGGGTTTTTTTATATATTGTGAATTTGATGTTATCTATCTTGTGAATGAGGTGTTATTCAAAAGTAATGAACGATTTAAGAGTGGATATGTGATTTATAAGAGGAAAATTGAGTGCACCAAGAGAATGCACAGCTTTTCAGAGAATTAGCAAGACACAATTGATGTATGCTACTGTCATCTGCCCACTAGGCATTCGAGGTACAAATATGGCTTGCTATAGGAATGCTTATCTTTTATTCTGCTTGTTTATTCACTATTTTTTGCTCTTATTCGCTAGCTATGCGTGTTAGTAAATCACAGTATATTTCCGTATGGTGTCGAATGTATCGCTCTTCAGGCTATTTCACAGTGTATTATAGCAGTTTTCTCTCGCTATTCTTGCATTCTCACAGTTTTTCTCGCTATTCTCGCAATCTCACAGTTTTCTCGCATGCTCACAGTTTTCTCGCATGCTCACAGATTTCTCGCTAGGCTCACAGTATTTTTGCTACGCTCACAGTTTTCTTGCTAGGCTCACAGATTTCTTGCTAGGCTCACAGTTTTCTTGCTAGGCTCACAGTTTATCTTGCTAGGCTCACAGATTTCTTGCTAGGCTCACAGTTTTCTTGCTAGGCTCACAGTTTTCTCGCTATGCTCACAGATTTCTCGCTAGGCTCACAGATTTCTTGCTACGCTCGCTACATCTATGATTGTGCTATTTACTCGCAGGCTGCGTACACTGCGCTCACGCTTGAAAAAAAAGAATCAACAAAAAACCAAACAAACAAGCCAATGCCTGGCATCACACAATTGAGTAAAGATTCGTTGAATCTCAAGCCGATTCTACCAACTCAATATTGGACTTTTGACAATGCACTCTCGCTACTCAAGTCATGCGCTGATCCATACATTCTGGATGCCCTAGATGAGTTTTTGATGTTGAATAAAGCACTCTTGATGAACCCATCGCCCTTCTCCAAGACCACACAAGAGATCAAACCTGACATAAAAGACATGATTCTCCACAACATCTCGTATTCGGACATCAAGCCTAACCATACCAAAGACGCCTTGCGTATCCACAAGATGCTTGACTTGGATGCCCGTGAAATCTTGCGTATAGTACTACAAACATCCAAGAGGATACCTGAAAAGTCCTTGTCTGATTCAGACAAGTTGAAGAGCAAGCTTCCCGACGACCGCCACAAGAACCTTGAGACTGAGCGGATTCATTTGTATTTGACCAAAGTGTTGAGGGAGCGTCGTATAATCTTGAAGATTGTGGTTGAGCTTCTCAACAACAAAACTAACGAGTACGTTTCGCTGGTTATTCAGAATTTAGGTAAAGACATCTACCTTTCTACAGATTACCTCAACAGTTTGGTGGATACCTTGGAAGCGCAAATCGCGCGCTTGATGCTGCCCTCGAGCTCCGGCATCTCGCTGGAGATCGACGACCTCATCGAGCGCGAGCTGAAACTCTATGTCATTGAAATTTGCAGAGTTTTGGTGGAAGTGTTGATTCAGAACCCCAACGTGCCTGTGGCCACTGTCAAAAAATGGTTTGACTTTATGAGCTCAAATAACTTTGGTCTTTCGCTCGGCCCATACATAAAGGCCGAACAGCTGTTTGTGTTCTTACAAGCCTTGTTAACAATCATAAGTATTCTCTTTTTGGATCTCGAAAACACCTTTGACTCGTCGAGCGGACTCTTGAGCGACGCAGATATCATGGTTTCTTTGAATAATACAATCTCAAACAGCCAGAATACAATTATCACGTATGCGTGGTCCATTCTTTTGTTAAGGAAGTACTACCAACTCGAGGAAAACTCTTCTTTCCAGTCTTCCCAATCCTTTTTGGCAAAGTTTTCCATGAACGAAATCAATGAATCGATCAACATGTTGAATATAAAGTCCACCACCGTGTACCAGGATATGTTTGTTCTAAACGAGATTTTGAAATTCGACAACATTTATCTGGCGATTTTATCTTCAGTGATCTTGTCTGCGATTCCCCTCGTGCTGTTCACCCCGGAGATTGCCAAGACCATCGAAGCCGTTTTGCAAAACTGCCCCAACAGTGTTATTGAAAAGTTCTTCGATAACGAAGCCACGCAGAATGAGATTATTTTGGCGCGTGCCAAGTTCCCCTTGTATCTCTCGCCATATTTGCAGGTTTCATCGATCAACGGGAACTTTGCATTCCACGAGTTTAACGAACTCAGATCCATAATGTCTATCTTTACCAAAGACGAGTTTGCCCCATTGTACGAAATCGACGACGAAGACCCCAGCTTGGTGAAGACCAACAGCCCCATCGATATATATCCTCCCTATGAAGTCAACAAGAAGTTGGCATTATTGGTCAGCATAGGTTCCAAGGCCAAAATGCTCCCTGCTGCTAGCGACAAGGATGTGTTAGTTACATTCTTACACAAGTATAACGGATGGATGTTCTTGGGCCGTGTATTACAGAATGTTTCCAAAATCTTCAAGTCGGGTGATGCTGAAAAGATGGACGTTGTGATTAACATCATCAGGCTCCTCACCAAAGTTGCCACAGATAACACACCAAACGAAACCAAGTTGGTTTTGGAAGCCATGTCTGCCATCACCGACGACTCCGACATTGTTGAAGTGTTGTTGAGATTGTTGGAACAGGGTTTACACAACCGTGAGACGCTTGTTTTGGAAGCCGTGCTTGACTTGTTGACCCAGTTGCTTCCCTTTTTGGCATACCGTATTTGGCCATTCCTTTCCAAGTCTGCCTTGCTTCTGAAAGACGGCAAGGAGGGGTTTGCGGCAACCATATTCGGGGCCATTGAAATGGTCAATGGCGATTACAAGTTCACCATTTCGTTAATCAAGTTTATTAGTGCGTTGGTGCAATCGTGTCTCACGTACCCTGGAGACGACTACCCAGACAAACTGAAATCCATCATTGTACAAAAGTTCATCGACCACTTGATTTTGGTCTTTGAAAGCTTTGTCCATTGTAGATTCAACAAGACGCACCAGAAAATGGAGATTGGAGTGTTGATTCTCGATGTTTTCTCAAAGGTTTTAGCTACAGTGTATGGAACCGTTACCACCACCACCACCACCTCCAATGATTCCACTGCTGTGGTAAAGCACCTAAGTGGATCCAAGGACTCTCCGGTGCTTTCGGACTCGGCATGCCACATTTTGGAATCTTTCATGGTGGCCACAAACGACAATGCGCGGTCGTCTGTGCCGATTTTGACCATGATCGAGTCTCTCTCGTCGAGATTGAACATGTACGAAATTAACGATTTGTCTGGGTTCTGGTACGAAAACTGGATCCGGTGTGCGCTCTCATTCTCCCAGTTGATCATCACCATCAGATCTTTGGTGGGGTACCCACCCTCGAGTTTCGAAAGAGATTTGTTTGTCAAATTGCCCGAGTTAGTGTTGACATACTCTCAGTATAGCACTTTGCGTAAGGATATCTTGGACTTGATCACGGCGTTGACTAAGGGCCAGTGGCTGGAAAACAAACCCTCATTGTTGGCACATTTGGGCCGCGACTACGCACAGGTGCTTCTCCATTCGTTGGCTGCAGACTTGGACAACTCCTTCGATGACTACAAAATCAAGATCGCTCTTTACGACTTTATCTGCGCTGTGTTGGAGGGAGGCAACCAGGAAGGTCTTGCTGTGATGTTCATCAGTGGCAGAGACGTTTTCGGCGACTTCACCAAGGATAAAGAATCATCGGATGATGCGAAACCAATCTCCCTTTTGAGCATTCTCAAGAAGAATGTTAAGGGAATGAAGTACTATCCCAACTCAGTGAGTGTACATCTTCTCGATGCCTTATCATTGGCATGTAACACCTGGCTGACTTCGCGAGACAGTGACGATGACCACGAGTTTATTGACCAGTTGATTTCTCGCGTCCAACTCGATATCCCAGAGAAACCACAGAGTCCAGAAGAGTACGTGAGTAGGTGTTATGAGTTCAAGATTGTGTCTAAAATTGCCGAGATCCTCTCCTTGGTTCTTTTCACTACCCGGAAGGATTACAATAAGGATAAAATCGTGGAGCTACTCAAACTGGAGTCGTTTATCACGCTAATCAAAGAAAAATTTATTGTGAAGGACTACGATCTTGGGGTAATTGCACGGACCAACTTGGAGTTTGAACGTGTCTTCCCTGAATTCAAGCTTGAGCAATTCACCAATGCACTCTCCAAGAGGAACAGATTTGGTGTTAGCAGCGTGTATAACTTGCCGTTGATGGATGGGTTATTTGGGGACCACTACCAATGGCCCAAGATCCGCGACAGTATCGTTACCAACAGTATTGGCATCAACTACCTCAATGCGCAGATCGCAGTGTCCAAGTCCTTTGGAGCTCTTGTAACCGCCTTTTGCCGTCGATTCTCAAGCTCGTTGGTGGCCAACCACATGGAGTTGGTGGTGCACTTTTTGCTCGTGGACATTTCGGAGGGATCCCCACCACTGGAAGAATTGGAGGACGTGTACCACGCCCGGATCGAACTTGCATTTTTGATCATGTATTCGGTGTACAACAGAAACGACTTGGTCAAGGACCACAAACAAGTGTTTGAAATCTTGAAGGCTTCATTAGATTTGCTCTCGCTGGATGGCCTTGGCTACTTCAAGGCCTTGGCCAAGCTGGTGGGCAGATACTATAGGCCGCTCTTGCGTATAGTGTACTGCTGTTTGAATGTCGTGAAAGATGACAGTGGGATGCTCTTGGAGTTTTTCAGTGTTTTCCGTGAC
Organism: Kodamaea plutei; assembly: GCA_030705055.1. Taxonomy (NCBI): domain Eukaryota; kingdom Fungi; phylum Ascomycota; class Pichiomycetes; order Serinales; family Debaryomycetaceae; genus Kodamaea; species Kodamaea plutei. Next base: position 71,254 of record JANIWJ010000018.1, on the reverse strand, counting down.
TTGTTTGATGTGGTCATCACCAAATCCACCCGTGTGTTGTTAGTGGAGGTGCAGAACGACGTGTATCTCTCGCGCACAGTCAAGGGACACACCCCACAGCTTATGAACGACAAAATCGACGACTTGATGCTTATCTTGTCCATTCTCAAAATCTTTGTCGTGATGAAATCATCCAACGATTTGGACTACGAGTTGACAAACTTGATTAGCGATAATGGCACCATCAGGGCATTGCTTCAATTGTATTCCTTATCGCACTCCATAGAAACTAATAACGAGTACATCTTTGCGCAATTGAGTCTTATGTTTATCCAACAATTGATGTCCATCGAATCAATCGCTCACAAATTCGTTCAAAGCACCTTATTTGTGGCATTGGTAGAGGCACCCATCTCTGCTCCTTTGAGAAATGGCGGCGTTAGCATCGATAAAGACCCTCAACATCACAAGATATGGACAAATGGTATTTTGCCAGTGATCGTCACAGCACTCTCAAAGTTGGGACCTTCCATCCTTCCAGAAGTCACCTCCACATTACGCATGTTTGCAAAGCAGATCGGCTACTGTATCGAGAATTGGTCTCGCGACCTGTCCAGCATCAAAATCAGCACAGCAAACGTTGCAGAAACAAACCAAATCTTACTCATCTACGAACTCCTCAATATGATGAACATTGGCGAATTCTTGCACCAGCAAACAAACGAGCACGGCGTCTTAGACATCTTGCCTGGATTGGAAACAGAACTGAAGAGAGAAGAGTTTGTTGAGTATATCAACAATTTATTAAAGCATCCAAAGTTCTTGGCTTCCAGAGTTGGCCCTTCTTCGGTAGAGGAACAAAGAATAATAGAAAATGGCGACGAAACATATAATTTGATGGTGAAGGGCTTGATCGATGAGATCCGTGATATGAAGGATTATTTCTCTTAGCAGTAGAAAATGACGAAACGTATGATTTGATGGTGAAGGGCTGACGAGATCCGTGATATGAGGGATTATTTCTCTTAGCAAGACTAAAAAATGTATATTTAAGAGTTTCAGTGTTTTGTAGATTAGTTCGTACTGTCCATCCTGGTTGTTCGTCACTGCCAAAGTGCATTTTAGTCACTTTGGCAAGATAAGATAATGTTCAATGCTGGCTGCAACACTCTTACCTCAAAGAACATCGGATTACCGACTACGTAACTTGAAGATATGTTGTACTCTTCTATAGAAACCTATATTTAATTGTTCAGGGAGCTTTACGGTGAAATGCTTTAAGAACATCCACATGATACTATTTCATCTTTGGTGAAGTTTCGATGATAACACCAGTGTTGTAACCGGATGTTAATCTTTTGTAATGCTCTGCAAGAGGAGATGGTTTAGAAAGGAGAGGGATGCCTTACAAGCGTAATTTGCGCCGGAGTGCTTTGCAATTTGCACCGGGGTGCTTTGTAATTTGCATCGGTGTGCTTTGTAATTTGCACTGCGGTGCTTTGTAATTTGTACTGCGGTGCTTTGTAATCTAAACCGTAGCTCTTTACGGTAGCTCTTTCTAATCTACACCGGAGCTTTTTATAATCTACAACCAAAGTGCTTTGCAGATGAAACAGCCAGAATCTACTCCTCTATATACACTAATTACTAGACAAAAAATACGACCTATGAATATCCTTTGGGATCTGAGCATCAGGCTTTGAAGAAATCCCCAACAACGATTCAGGGAATTCCAGGATGTAACCAGGGGAGTCCTTGATAGTTGTGTTTGCAATCAGAGGCAAGTTCTCACCCTTTGTTTCGCCCATGACCAATTTTCTCCAACTTTCGTTACATTCCTGGATCACCTTGATTGTTTCAGCCTGGTTTTTGTACACACCGTTAAAGGCGAATCTGTTTGAAGGTTTCCCATCTGGCATTTTGTAATCTTTAAGCCATTGTCTAGTAGATTCCAAAAGACCTGGGCATTTGGCGTAGACATCGTGGATGTCAAACAACTCATTTGCCATAGGATCCTGGACGTTGATGACGATGATTTTCCAATCCAACTCGCCGTCGTCAACCAATGCTATGGAACCCAAAATCTTGACTCTCTTGATATCACCGGTGGTCAAGATCTCGGACCCAATGTCGCACACATCCAATGGATCGTTGTCTCCGTACAAGTCGACATCTGGGTTCTTGACGGTGGGGTCCTCCCAGGTTTGCGAAAAGGCACCGTAATTATGGATTATTCCATGGAATGGGAATAAGTTTTTGAGAAATCTCACCTCACCATTCTTCACATCTTGTCTGATCGGGTTACCAAACTCCGGACTGATTTCAAACTTTGGGTTGGTCCAACGTGGAATCTCAACAACCATGTTGGCTTCCTTGGTCTCAAGATTCAAATCAAGGGGCACATCGTGGAAATATGAAATCGGCTTCAAGCTTTGCACTGCATACTTGCGGTAGTCAATGGTGTTCTTGGTACCAACACTAGCACTTTGAATAGGAGAGGTCGAATTTAACCGGTTGAAACTCAAGTGATGGCCCGTCAACTCAAGCCTCTGTCTGGCAATTGTGAGGTTTTGCTTTGTTGTCATTGTAAATGCCCTTAATCTCATAATCTTTAAATTTTCATATTCCTCGGTTGCCTGCCCGTCATACTGTTTTCCGTTTAATGCGGGGCACGACTCTTATGATTTTTCATTTCTCGTACATAACCACTGTGTTCACGTGTATTCGTATCTATTGCTCTGGTATTCCGCATCCGCTGGTCCATCAAGTCCTCGTACATCCGATTGGTTACTTACCTCCGACTGCTTTGTGCACACGGCATATCACTTCCATGGAAGCCCCTCATCTCTGATTGTTAGCTCGTGTTAGTGTACTATCGATCAATTCTAATATCTAAAGGTTCTAAAGGGGTTAAATGTAATGTATGTAATCTTGGTTTAGCTCGCCTAATTTCAACTTGTATTGTTGTAGATTTATTGATTCCTTTGGTCGGGCATGGTGGATAGTGGTGGTGCTCGTGCAGACAACCTAGAGTACAATTGCTCACTGCCAAACGATTCGTTGCTGGACTTTATGTGATTTCCAATGCTTACTGGGGTGCATGAACATGGGTTGTTCGTTGCTGGAGTTTATGTGATTTCCAATGCTTACTGGAGTGCATGAACATGGGTTGTTCGTTGCTGGACTTTATGTGATTTCCAATGCTTACTGGAGTGCATGAACATGGGTTGTTCGTTGCTGGACTTTATGTGATTTCCAGTGCTTACTGGAGTGCATGAACATGGGTTGAAGGTATTACATGAGGAGGTTGTGTTGGGCATACTGAAATTTACTGGTGATCATTCTAAATCGAAATACATTGGTTCAGTTGAATGATCAATGGTTTTCAGTTGAATGATCAATTGAGTGGTTTGTTATTCATTAGTTTCTGGGTTTTGATCGGTTTTATCTATGTACAGCTTATCGATTCTAATCTTGAAACAACACTATATTACAAATTAGTTTATTAAATCTATACATACACTAGTTGGGAGGTTCACCCAAATAAATCATCTTACCCTTATCAGTAAAGGTTGAGTTTGCATCACTAATATTAACAACGCCAGCCAACTCCTTGATTTGGATTTTGGAAAGACCCATTGGGTCTCTTGGGATCCAAACACCTGGAGGTTTGGCACTCACGGCTGGGGCGTGGTAGGCGTGCTTGTTATCTTCAACTTCACCTTCGATATTGTAGGTGGCTGGAAGTAACCTTTTAGCGGCTCTATAATTGAGGTATACATCTGGTCTGATGAATCTAAGCAAGAAGTTATCACTCTTCAATACCTTTTGATCACGGTCAGCCAATAAAGGAACAATATTACTTTCAAGGTCTTCATCCTTTTCAAGCTCCATGGCAGTCAACTTTTCTTGGATTTCCTTGTACTCTTGTGCATCCTTGTCAACCTCCTTTTCGTCTTCGAAAACGTTATGGAGCTTTTTGTCCAAAACCTTTTCCTTGTACTCGGTAACACCGTTGAATGAAGGAGTGTGAGAAACACCGTCCAAAGCTCTCATGGTGTCCAATGGAACAACTTCATTTAACTTACCAAAGGCACTGCTCAAGTGGAGATGACAGAAAACAGTGGAGATAACACCAATCAATTGCAAGATGATTGGACCCCAACCCTTACCCACAGCGAAAATACCCAAAAGACAAATTTGCCCCAAGTAGATACCCGTGAAAGTTTGGAAAAGGGCTCTTGGGTAGTGTAAGCCTCTTGTGTCTGCGGACTCGATAAACACATAAGACAAGTTGTAGCAGTATGTGATGTAGACCAAGAAGAATGAAACGGCGGCAAATAACAAAATCATTGGAGAAATGATGGAGTAGGCCAATGTAATAACAGCCAAGTTTGTGAAAACAGGGAAAGTGGTTCCCCATGCTACAGAGCCCAATCCACTGAAACGGGCCCATTTCTTTCTCAAAGTACCATCCAACAAGTATCCTAAAATGTAGTATAAGAACAAACCAACAACTTGGAAAAGCGAACCACCTGCAACGGATAAACCTTGTAAGATAAGATACGAGATATAAAAGTTCGAGGCCTTTGGTAACCCGGCAGCCAAGATACTCATGGCCTTTTCCGGGGTCTGGATGATTTGGGTGACCGTGGAAGTAGCACTCAGGGCGATGGTGGTGACCAAGAACCCGTTAACCACCAAGAAACCAAAGTACGCCGATTGGGTGAACAATTCCACGTGTTGGGCGGATGGAGCACCAGAAACTTGTGCCATTGCGCGAATGAAAATTGGCAACACGGCCAACAAGATAGACAACATAATGGTTGGTAACAAACCGGTAACAAGACCCAAAAGCTGCTTTGGCAATTTCAAGATAAATCTCAAAAAGTGCACTTTATTGGTCAAGTAAGTGATGTTTGAAATGACACCCACAAAGGCGACAGGAATGGCCCAAAGCAAGATCAAGGCAACGATAACAGCCAAGGCGATGGATCTTCTTGTGATTCTTTCCCACCAGAACATTCTCATGTTGGCCCACTTGATGTCTTCAGGGGCCAAGCCGGTGTATGCTGGGCTTAATCTCAATGGGTTGTGGTGGATTGTAGTTTGGAAAGCAACCTGAGCATAGTACTGGTTTTCAAACTCAACAAAAACGGAGTTCTTTGGCTTGAACTTTCTATGACTCTTTTGTAATTTACGAACTTCTTCGTTAATCTTTGGGATTTCTTCTTGCAAGTATCTGATTGTGTCCACCTTTTTGGAGAAAAACCCATTTGGTTTATGTTGAGGTCTTTTACGTTCAGGGACATAAGCACTGATTTCGTCTGCAGGTTCCAAGATCTCACCCTTTTTGTCTGCCTTCATTCTGTTTTTCACAGCTGACTTGATCAATGAGTTTTCGGCACTTTCCAACATATTGATCATACCATCTCTCTTAGCCACCTTTTGTTCCAATTCCCTGGAAGATCTGGCAATGTAGATTCTCTTGATACCTTCAAAGATCTTGAAGAATTGCTTTTCGTCAAGCAAGGTGTCCGGGACACTTTGGAACAAGACAGTTCTCAGGGATATTTTTTTGGCATAACGAGGCAGCGATAAGACTGCGGTTCTCAATGAGTTGTAAAAGAACAATTCTCTGTAGATGACAAAGATAAGAGTACCATAAAACGCCCAGCCGACAAACACGTGAGCATAGTATCTAGCCGGGTGCTTGACGTTTGCCAAGGATAACTGGTCCAAACCAGGGTTGCCCTTACCGTTTGAGGCGTTGATGGGTAACAATATGATCCAGGAAAGCATACCAAACAGGAAAAAAAGGGCCATCACCAAGAGGTATCTGAGGAAGAAGTAGCCGTCGATACCAGCTTGTTGGATGATAAATGAGTGAGGTTTGGTTAACAAAATAAAGATCCAACGGAATGGATCCTTTGGTAAGGGTTCTGGTTTCTTTTCTTCTTCCACCAAGTCAAAAGAGCTTTTGGGCGAATATATACGCTTAAACTTCAAACGAAGAATCAAAAAACACCCAACAAAAATACCGCACAACACCAAGTTGGCCACCAACGTCGAAATCACAGTCGACGTCGACACCGAACTTGGAGCGACATTAGCATCTGTTTCGGCCATTGCTTATAATAAGTTGTGTGTGTGTTTTTTTTTGTTTTGTAGGCGGGTGGAGAATCTCCCGTATTAATATAGCATTTTTCTTTTGTGTAGCAGTGAAGCTTTTCGCGCACTGGTTTTGAGATCATGTCTGGTGACTTCATACCGTTCCAGAAATCATTGTAGAAGCAGCTTGGTATGATTGCTTGCAAAGGATCATAATTGCCGATACTGCTTCCCTTGCCCCCTCCCCAACCCATCTCCCCCTGGTGATGTGTGGTGGACAACTAACCACGTCCCCTCATCTGCTCTTGACATATACAACGCGCACTAAATTGAAAATCTTGCTGAAATTCATTATTCATTCCAGTTGTTATTGTTCAACCACAGCTGACTGCATTATTAGATCTTTCGACTAACTGCATAAATGCCTTTGGACAACATGTGGGAAAAAGTTTCGTTATTGTGGTGGTTTCTTCATGTACCTTAATTTTTCTTATTGTTTACTTTTCTCGAGTAGCCCAAACTTGAAACGGGAATCTGCATTGGAGATTAGTTGTCAAGGAGATGGTTGAGAGGGTGTAGTTGTAAGGGTATGTTTCTATTGTTGCGTGCTCTATTGACTCGTACTCATCTTGTACTTTGTTTTCATGCCCTCTTCTCATCTATAGACGTACTCTTTTCATCTCCACACGTACTTTTTTATCTTTTCACGTACTCTTTTCACTCTTCTTTTCACCTTCTTCGCTCAACTTTTCACCTTCTTTTACTCATCTTTTCACACAGCTTCGGAATTTCTCTTTTCAATTCTCTGCTCTTCACCTTGGAAGGTATCTTTCATTTCCTTCTTCTCACTTGAAAGTTCGTCAGAGTCAGTTAACACTACAGAATGGCTGGCTTTGAGCAAATCACGCATTGCCTAATCCGGCAAAACTTTTATCGTAATTCGTCTATTTAACTTAAGACAATGCATTTCCTTACTCATATTACTTGGAATGGGGTCGATTGTTTAAATATGCTTCTACTATACAAACGTAAACTGTCAATATTAATACCCATAACAAACATTTTCATTAATAGCAAAATTTCAATAATTATTAATATACTTTAAACATGGAGATTTCAAGGAATCACATACCTAATCAAGACTTGTTTTGGCCTCATATTACAAATTAACGGTCTCGGGTTCTATATTTACTATTGGTTGTGTGCCCTACTGTATTCGGCTCATTTACATAGGCAGAGTACTACGTCATTCATGAGGAGAAACCTGACAATGCTAAAACCAAACGATGTAATCTGTAATGTTTTTATACTAGTGTGAAAGTAGAATGTGAACATGTCATGAAAATTTGCTAGCAAGCACCTTAGTTTCCAAGGAATTGTATAACATACCTAAATATTTAAAACTGAGCTCTGGTTTCAGAATTATTAGCTAATTTATGATACATGTTTAGTTCGATAGTTTAGATTAACGTTCGGAGGAAACGATCTTCGAAATGCTTGTTTACTCAAAAGTGATATCTGTCGATTCTTGTTACTCAAATGTGATATCTGTCGATTCTTGTTACTCAAATGTGATATCTGTCGATTCTTGTTACTCAAATGTGATACCAATGAATTCCTGTTACTCAGATATGACATCAATGTATTACTGTTACTCAAATGAGATACACACAGGATTCTTATGAGCTACTTAGCCACCTTTTCAGTAATACACGATTGAGCGTACACAGTCATACATAAACGAACAAACGACATATCGATCACTGTTTGGTGGCTGTCAAAACGAAGGAACGACATAGCTGTTAGGTGACTGTCAAAACGACATCGGAGCCTGGCATTAGTTGAATTTAAGTCGCATCGCAAATAAAAAAACAACTATGGGGAAGCTCAAAATCAAGAAGACATCTCCGCCACCACATGGATATGATAAGATCGAGCCGACGTTGACCAAGCTTCGTGCCAAACTAAAGACGGCACTGACCACTCTGGACTCCCTGGAACGCACAAAATCAGCCAGGGAGTCGCTTTGGCCTGTAACCAAACTAAACCATCAGATTTCACGTTATGTCTACGACATGCATTACAAGAGGAAGCTCATATCAAAGGACTTGTACGACTGGTTACTACTCCAGGATTATATCAATGGGGAGTTAATTGCCAAGTGGAAGAAACAAGGGTATGAAAATTTATGTTGTGTTCAATGCATCGTTGTAAGTGATACAAACCACAAGAATACATGTATATGTAGAGTACCCAAAGTGACGTTACTTAGAAATGGCACCGAAGAGGATGCCAGATCAGTCGAGTGTGTGACATGTGGGTGTAAAGGATGTGCAAGTGCTGACTAGTTGACCTGACGTGAAGTTACATAACTTCCTTATACAATAGAAGGAAGTGCTATGATATCACCCCGAAAATTTGAGTATCATATTTCAGATGTTTTCAGCTCTTCGCATCACGAACGGCAAATATATTGCAAATCTTTGGAAAGTAGATGCAAAGAAACCTATAGAATGCAAATTTAAAGTAGATCAAATGAAATACAAAGGTGAGCAAATCCATGCGAAGGTGATAAATCTTCCTTTTAGTGGAATCCATGATAGACATTAAAGCTAAACGATTGTATCCAGTTGCAAGGGAAATAACTGTGAAATCAGTTAGGTTATCCGAAAGATGCACAGTTAAAATAAGGGGCATGAATTATATGTCCATAACAAGATGGTTCCTCAGCAACGAATACAAGGGTCTAGATCGCTTCTGAAGAATAAAATGGTTTAGATGGCTTCTGAGTAAAATAATGGTTTAGATCGCTTCTGAGGAATAAAAAGCTCTACAAGTGAAAATATTAATTAGTATATTAGAAATAAAATAATACAATCCCCAATCCCATAAATAAGCAGTCATTAATCATCAGCATCAGTTAAAGAGTTTAATCTTTCTGCGTGGTCCTCAATCATCCCTATGTCTAATTTTTTTGATTTTTCAAATTCAGAATTCCTCAGAACTATTGGAGATTGGTGTTGTTGTGGATGATTTTCAAAGCTGCGCATCACCATATCGTCGTCATCGTAGGACGAGAGCGACTGGTTATGGTGAGCCGCTGGGTTAACCAACGGCGAGAAGTAAAAGTCGTCTAGGTACGACGGAGAGTTCCACAATTTCTTCATTACTGAGTTTGATTGTGGGGTTTTTAAATTGCGCATTGGCGTCCTTAGCACATTTGATTTCGGCGTCCTTTGCATCGGAGTTTGGCTAGGCGGTGGAACTGATTGGCCCAGTTTGTGTAGAATTGAAAAAGAAAGGTGGTGGTTATGGTAGTGTTGCCCGAGGCTAGCAAGGTTTATACTATTGTGGAGTTGGTTTGCAATCTGTGAGCCTGTGATAGACAGGAGGTTGTTGTTTGCTGGTGTGAGTGGTTCCAAGAGGGGACCAGTTTCGGCTAATCTTATTGGAGACAATTCCAAGTTTGATTTGCAACTAAAGGAAGAAGTGTACGTCAAGCTTTTAGCTGCAAGGAGTGGTTTGTGGTGTGGGGAGTCCATCACGGGGTAACTTGGTTGGATAGGTGTTTTTGTAACGTTGAGAATTGGGGAGTCGTCAGAGGTGCAATTCGAGAATGGTTCCCCCAAGGTTTCTCTCTTGCGGCGTTTGCGAGGACTTTCCTCCTCTTTATCATACGTGTACGCATAGCTATTATCATGTGCTGCAGTGTTTGACGCCTCGTCGTAGTCGTCGTCGCCGCCCTCATCCTCTTCATCTTCCGGGGTTAAAGCCGCGGTATTGGGCGACAGCGGGATGTTGCGTTCCTGCTTTATTTTTAGCCTATTGTTTGTGATCTGATCCATAACTTCATGGTATGAGGATTTACGCACGCTTCTCGACTTGAGAAACTGTTCTTCATGTCCTGGTTTAATGCACCAAAAGTGGCCCTTACCATCCTTGGATTTTTCGCCCTTGACAAACGCCTTGTTCAATGAAAGGTTGTGTCTAATCAGATTCTGCCAGCCCACATCCTCGCGCTTATAGTAGCGGAAGGTATCCAGGATCCACTGGTAGATCTGGGATAATGGCAATCTCTTGTCTCTATGACTGAGAATCAGGATTCCAATCAAGGTTGCATATGAATATGGCGGTTTATCATCCAGATCCAAGTCAAATGTCGACTCCTTAATTTCCTTCTTGGTCCGCTTAGGCTGCTTTTGTTTCTTCTTTTGCTGCGGTTGCTCCTCTCCGTGGTTATGGTGGTGGTGTGGCTGACGGTGCTTGGGTTCGTCGTCCGAAAGCAGAAGCGACGACGACGACGGATCGATACACATGGGCGGCGGCGACGAACACATGGTTTCGTCCTTAAGAATCACATTGCGCTCCTGTGTCGGAGACGAAAACGCAGGACTCAATAGCGCAGAACTCGAAGACGCACTGCCCTTGGTATAGCTCACAATACTGGGGTCAAACTGACTCGTATCATTTGATTTCGTCATCCCTGCGCCCGCTGGCCCCCCCTCTGGTGGCGTCGTCATTTCTCCAATCTTAAAACTCTTGGTCATTGGCGTGTCGATACCAAGACCAACAACTCCTCCGTTACTCGTAGAACTGAATGCCTGCTCCTGTAATGGCACTCTAGAAGAGTACCCATTACCAGTAGACATCATTAAAGTGTAAAAAAAAACTTCTCCCTAACGTGCAAAAAAGTTAACCTCTCTTAAAAAAAAAAAAATGACTTTTTAAGCTTCTTTTGTAAAAGAAAATAATTAAGGGCAATCCAGACAGATTTAAAAGAAAAGCAAACGCAAACGCAAAAAAAAAAAAATAGTTCAATAAAGGAAAAAAAAAAAAAAGAATTCAAAAGAAACAAAAGGTGTCCTTGCTTATGCACAAAAGGAAACGATTATGGTAACATGCTAAAAAAGAGAAGGTATCCCCATTAGTAGTTAAATAGGGATCCTTTGTGTTCGGCACGTTGTTTAGAAGGTGTGGAAGCACGCGTTCGAATGCATCCGAATGCGGCGTCCACCCCAAAAGGGGAGACGAAAAAAAGAAAAGATTTCGCGTTTGTGGTTCGTTTGTGTTCGGGATCTTTTCGTGTGTTGACACGTCAGGTGAAATTGTTGCTCGGAGGATTCGAACTCGGTTGCTTGGGAGCATGTTGGATACGCGTGACGCGTGTGAGAACCATCAGGCCTCATCTGGTTTCCATTTGGTTTCCATATGGTGGCCATCTGGTTTCCATTTGGTTTCTATTTGGTTTCCATTTGGTTTTACATGGTTTCCATTTGGCCCTGAAGTTTAGAGAATTTCGATTTTTAGCAACCTAAAGCAACCTACAAACAATAAGGTTCTGGTTACAATACTATTGCAGCCAGAATTAGGGTCTTAGGGTTTACAATAGCGATCCACTATTGTGGACGATGTTGTGGAGTTGGAACTCGAATCCACTCTGTTGCGTAACCGAAGGATCACTTGGCTGTTTCATACCTTGACGGACTCGTATTGACTGTATTCTCGGTTCTTCGGCAGTGTAACTGAAATATCTATTGTTTGTTGATCAAACAAAACTACGTTTTGGAAATACTTTTACATAGGAAAATCTTTTAGTTTTGGAAGAACCTTAACATAGGAATACCTTTGATCCAGTAGACCTCTATCTTACAGAAGCTTTTGCGTCACTTCATCTGGAAGCTCCAGGTCTCGCATCTTATGCCTGATGAATAGTGTCACTAAAATTCTCAGCCAATTAACTTAAGCTCGATGTGTGCAGCGAAGTAACGCTAGGTTCCTTTTTGGAGATGAGTTCATCACTTAAACTCCGTGTACTTCCATCGTAACTTATCAATTCATCTAAAATTCAGGTCAGCACATATGAGTTCCAGAACTCTCTACCCTTGGCGGAGCATGCTATACCACACGCCGGTGCTACACATTGTTTTAATTGAACATTTTGTATGCGGATTTTGCACCCATTGATTTCGCTTACCCTCATGATCTATGCAACATATCTTAAGCGAGGTTATCTGAAAGTCTCTGATACCGCACCTCAATCTTGAAGCGTCTCGCCGAAATGACTTCATGGAGACGATCCTGGTGATTTTGTTCATTCCACTCGTCTAGAAATCGTTCGCCATCCGGATGTTTCGTCATTATTATCAAGGTTGATAATTCTGGATTCGCCAGGAAAATTCCTCAGAGCTATTGATTGTGATTCGCCAGGTAATTCGTCAGAGAAATCGATTTGTCTTGGATCCGATTGATTAGAAATTTGATCCCTATCGATTCATTGCGAACGATTCGTCATTCCGAAACCTTGTATCTCGAATGTTCGTCAGTAAGATAATTCGTATTTCGACTACTCGGCATTTCCAAAAATTCTTCAGCAATACGCAAACTTTTAATAGGTCTGTTGAGCTATTTCTAGTTTTCCGTATCAATTGGGACCCTATATCAAAGATTCTACTTAAATAATCAAATAAGACGTGCCGTAAATACATCTAATAAGAGCATCTTCTGATATGAGCTTCATCTAATAAGAGCTTCTTCTAATAACGTTTCTAATAAGAGCTTCTTCTAATAACGTTTCTAATAAGAGCTTCTTCTAATAACGTTTCTAATAAGAGCTTCTTCTAATAACGTGTATCTAATGGAGAAGCTTAATGTACGTAAGCATCAAGTAATCAATTCTGTCCAGTGTTGTTTGTAATCACATGACCAAATTTTTCAAATCCTTAGAAAACAATCAGCATGGACGATACCGTTAGATCATTGATTAGAATCGTGGCGCGTGGTTTCTACTCAACACCCTATGTACTCATTCTCGATGCTGTACTTTTGCATTCCATTCTTTCTGAGGATGATTTGATTCACTTGCTAAGTATAAAGCGTAAGGAACTACGCTCTCTATGCAATAAGTTAGTGGATGACCGTTTGCTTGTGAACCACATCCAAAAGGAAGAAAACAACCAACAGCGTCTTATAACACGTACCTATTTCTACATACACATTACCGAGGCTATCGATGCCATCAAATGGAAAGTGCACTCCGTGGTTAACAAGTTGAAGCAGGAAATGTCTCACTTTGGTAATCCGCAGGGATACTTGTGTCCAAGGTGTGGTAAAAAGGTTAGTCAGTTGGATGCCATCTCACTTTTAAGTGCTGACAAGTCCCACTTTGAATGCGACGTTTGTCATGGTATCCTTGTAGAAGATGACTCGAGCCAGCAGGCATCTCTTAGACAAGCAAAGCTTGAGAAATTGATGGCACAGTTGGACCCAATCATTGGGTACTTGAAGAAAATCGACGAACTGTCGATAGAGGACAACAATTTCGAGTCTGCCTTGATTAAGGCCATCCCAGCACAATCCGCGTCGGATGCCCAATACTCAATGTCACTGAGAATCAGCTCGAGAGGCCGTTCCAACATGCTGCAATCGCTTCAAAACGCAGCCTCCAAATCCCAAGCCACATTGCACGTTTCGATCACCGCCAACGACGAAAACTACGAAAGAGAACAACTTGAAAAGGAAGAACGTAGACTCAAAATGGAGCAAAATGCATTACCATCTTGGCACTCCAACTCCACCGTCGGACAACAAGGATTGGGTAAATTGGACAGTGAAGATATTACTCAACAGGATAACACAGACACAAAGATAAAGCTGGAAGTCAAACTGGAAACAGGCGTATCCCCAGAGCCAAAGGCTGCTCCTGCTGCGCCAGTCATTGCGTATGGCGGAGACATCCAAGACAAAGAAGCCCAGGATGCATTGGCAGCGTACTATGCTAAATTGGCTGAGGCTGACGAAGATGATGACGATGACGATGATGATGACGATGAATTCGATGATCTTATCTAGTCATTTTGGCTCACTTGTAGATTCCCCTCGATATTTTGGAACAAAATGCAACTGAGAAATTGTTACAGATATTCTGGTATCATCTGATTAACTTCTATGGTATAATCTAATCCGGGCATCCGTTGGCTTTTGGCTGCACATTTTAGTCCAAATTCTTTGTAAACTACTACATTAATAAACGATATCATCATTCCTCTCATCCCGACATTGTTACGTTACAAGTACTTCCCTCCATCCCATTTCGCCCGACATTGTTACGTTACAAGTACTTCCCTCCATCCCATTTCGCCCGACCTCGTTACAATCTCGACCTCTCATTACACTCTCGATCTCTCATTACAATCTCAGCCTACCCCATTGCTCAGCTTCTAAATTTATGTCCAAACCCTATTCGTACGGTCAAGAAATTCTAGGTTGACTCAAGATCATTTTAGTTGATTAGAACACCTAAAATGTTATATTTTTGAAGTGCTGCGTTTGTGTAAATTGTTTGATGTAATTTTGCTAACCAAAATACAGTGTAGGAACATGTAGATTAGTGTATCCAAATAAAATTAAGATCTTATCGTACAATTGTATCCCTATTCATGTGTTTTTCTACAGCTCCAATCTTTGGGCCAGATTCTACAGAAACTTTAAATCTAAAGATACGAAAATTAGGTGTTAACGACTGGATAAACGAATGGCTCTGGATCACACGAGCGTAATCCTTCATGCTACATTATACTGTTCGTTAATTTCTTCTGTTTCTTCTGTTTCTTCTATTTCTTCTATTTCTTCCGCTTCTTCTGTTTGTTCTGCTTCTTCTGTTGCTTCTATTTCCTTTGTTTTCTTCTTGTTGTTGTTGGTTGTTTTCTTCTGGTCCCAGTATCAGCTGCGGTCTATGACTAATTTTTCACCCGTTATCGGTGCGAAAAGATAATTCAACACTGCAATGGGAGAGAAGGTGAGTAGGGAAGGGAGCCACATACCAAAGCAATACTAACTATATACAGAAAGTGGACCCACTCAAATCTTTTATAGCCGGTGGTACTGCTGGTGCAATTGAAGGAGTCATTACTTATCCCTTTGAGTTTGCAAAGACGAGGCTTCAATTGGTGGATAAGTCGCTGACCAGTCTGCGTAATCCGCTTGTGCTTATATATAATGTAGCAAAAACACAGGGGGTTCTGTCGCTATATGTGGGATGTCCTGCGTTTGTTGTTGGTAATACTGTGAAGGCGTCTGTGAGATTCTTGGGGTTTGACTCCATCAAGTCTCTCTTGGAAGATAAGAATGGGAAGTTATCTGGTCCCAGAGGAATCATTGCTGGTTTAGGGGCTGGTTTGCTTGAGTCTGCGATAGCTGTCACGCCATTTGAAGCCATCAAAACAGCATTGATTGACGATAAGGCTACTACCAAACCAAAGTACCAGAATGGGTTACTCTCTGGCTCAATCAAGTTGTGCCGTGATTTGGGCTTGAGAGGAATCTACGCTGGTTTCGTTCCAGTTTCCTTAAGACAAGCATCCAACCAAGCAGTCAGATTCGGTTCGTACAATAGTATTAAGCTGATGGCCCAACAAGCCCTGGGTACAAAGCCGGGCGAACAGTTGAGTGCGGCTGCAACCTTCTTGGTGGGTTCTATCTCAGGGGTCATCACTGTATATACCACGATGCCAGTGGATACCGTCAAGACTAGAATGCAAGCATTGGGCGCAGAAAAGTTGTATCTGTCCACCGTTGATTGCTTTGTCAAGATTTTCAGAGACGAGGGCTTGCTTACCTTCTGGAAGGGAGCCACCCCGAGATTGGGTAGACTTGTGTTGAGTGGAGGTATTGTCTTTACTATTTATGAAAAGATGTTGGTTTTGTTGAATTAGTTACAAAAACTATACTGAGACTAGCCACTAAGATTGAGAGATCACTGAACAGATCATTGACATTGAGCAAATCACATTGAACAGATCACACTGAACAGATACATTGAGAGATCATTGAACATTGATACTTGAAGATTGAACAGGACAAAACTGTTGACTCTGTAACAAGAAACCCTTTTGAAATACTTTTTAAACTTACTACATCATTAGAGGACACTGTAGTTTATTAACACAATCTATTCTCTATTAGCATTAAATGATTCACCTGTAGTACTAGTAGTTACAGGTACCACTGGAGGGGACATGATAGCCCGTTCCAATCTCTTTACCCTGTACCAATCCGCAAGAGCCTTAATGATTAAAAAGAGACCAAAGGCGATCAAGCCATATGCAAAGTATGGAGTTTGTGAGAGAGCTGTTGGATTTTTTTGATCCTGGTCTGCATTTGCAAATTGTCTAAAAACCAGTGGCACATAAGTGTCCAAGGTTTCTGACTTGATTGAAGAAGATTTTGACACTTCGAATTCGTTTGGGTTGGATGGTTCATATTTTGTTGGTACCTGATCTGGGTTACCAAAGTTGGAGGGTTGCATCAGGAAGCCATTCATGATTAATGTTGCGCCCAAGCCTGCTCTGGAGCCGTTCTTCGCAGCGTGTGAAGTGTGAAGTAAATAACAGAGGAAAAACCCAACGTACTGGAAGGCTACAGTTACCAAAATGTTCCAGACAAAGCTTGCAACGTCACCCACTGGGAGGCCCTCGACAAACACCTCAT
This sequence comes from Kodamaea plutei, assembly GCA_030705055.1. Lineage (NCBI taxonomy): Eukaryota > Fungi > Ascomycota > Pichiomycetes > Serinales > Debaryomycetaceae > Kodamaea > Kodamaea plutei. Next base: position 54,679 of record JANIWJ010000018.1, on the reverse strand, counting down.
CCTCGTACATGGGCGAAATTACGGTTGACTCCCAATACTCGGGCAGCAGGTCTGCAGCAGCCTCTTCGTACGTGGGTGGGTGTAACTCCAAGTCTTGTCTTGAAGCCTCTGTGTCTGGTTTTGCCATCAAGTTACGGAATACACCGTCTGTGCCCTGTCCGATAAAACGCCCCGGTTGGTTGGATTGCATTCTGCCTGTTTGTAACCCATTACTAATGCGTTCATACGTTTGCCTAACCGGTAACAAACGACGTACAACATTAATTATTCTATCCTTAGTGGTGAGCCGAGGTAATGCCTGCATTTCCAAGTCGGTGGTATCGTCGTTGAACGATGCGGAGCTTGAACTTCCTTCAACGGCCTCATGGATATTATCTGCAATGGCAGCTGCTGTGGCAGAGCCTGCGCTTTCGCCACCAACAGAACTCCCCGTCAACTCAAGCCTCGTATCCTCTTCATAGCTATTTAGCAGCACCAACAGTGCTTTCCTATCGTTCTCCTCGTCTTCCTCATCAAAAGAGTCCAATATGGGCTGCTGCTCCTCCTCCTCGCTGTTATGATACGTGTTTGACCTGTGATTCCCACTCAAATCAACCATCTCGGTATCAGATACCTATGTTTGTTAGTACTCTAGTCGTCTATCTAATATCCACTTAGTCCCCCCTTCCTCTAACTCCGAGGAGTAACCTTGGCTCTACTTACTCTAGAATAGCTCATGCCAATATAGGGGCTATAAACGATATTCCAGGAAACAAAAATACACCTGCGCATTCGCCAGTAGGTCACGTGAATTGTATGTGCCCCATTTGGCGCTCGCTTGATGCTCGTTTGACTTTTTACCGTTGGCCGGCGGCGCGCTGCCTGTCACCTGCCGAGTTAGTAGAAGTCATCTAAAGTTCATCCTCAGGGCATATAGAGGTTCTTGCGATTGCAGTTATGATTTATGGAACATGATTTTGTATTGTTGATTTAAATTCCGTGTCTTTGTCTATCAATTGTGTGAGGATGGTAGTTGCCCTTTTTATGGCGTTATTGCCTGGAATGTCCCTTTTTGCGTGACATCTATAATAGATAAAGTTATACTAATAGAGTGTCAATATCATAGAGTACGATATCATACCACAGTCAATACTATACATTCAATATAGACTAATACTACAGCCAATATAGACTAATACTACAGCCAATATAGACTAATACTACAGCCAATATAGACTAATACTACAGCCAATATAGACTAATACTACAGCCAATATAGACTAATACTACAGCCAATACCATAGGTTGGCTAGTATCGTTAACAGTGAGAATGAAAATAGGCTACATACTGCCAATACACAGTCAAACCAATGCTGCCAATGCTAGCACCAATAGAACAATAATATAACAATTACGCACCACACAATAAGTGACAGACTTGGATTTTTCACTCAGAACCATGTTTCCAAAGCCCCTATCGCAGCCACCGTAACTCCGAAGATCGCCAGAAATTTCTCAGTTCACTACTCATGGCTCTCCAGTTAGGTCAAGTATTAAATCTTGGGTATTTGGCTTTGTTAGGCATGGTAAAATTTGCTCTTGCGTGGCTGTAATCTTGACTGGGGCTCACTCTGAGTATTTTTACTCGACGGTCGCTTCAGCTCTTCTCAATTTGCATATTGAACACCATTTCCTTAAATCGGCATTGTTCAATAAACTCCTGGAACACGGTATTCAAATCACTGGATCTCTGAAACAGCCGTGCGTATTTTGTAGGACAATCACATGCATAACTGGATTTCCCCAGAGCCAACTTGTGCAACATGACCCCATTTCAAGACATGATTCACGATGCAAAACTTAATCAAGATTTAAACTCATATGACATCTGTGGAGTCGTCACCCAAATACCTATACTAACCACCTAAATAAACTACACGAATAAGCTATAGAAAAATATATCACAAAGAACTATAGCACAATATCTTATATTCTGAACAATAATCTGATTCCTGGCCACCAATTGGTAATTGGATCCGACATGGAAGAAAACGTGAACCATTGCTAACGTATAGATAAACCATTGCTAACATATAGATAAACCATAGCATAACCATTGCTAACCATTTGATAAAACATAGCGTAACCATTGAGAAATCATAGCTGAAAAATTCATTTTGTAAATCATATGCAAAGCTATCTATTAGCTTATCCTATACTTTGGGTGATTTCTTTTATCTCCACTTTATCACATTTGTTGAGCAAAAATACAAAATCTGCATATGGTATTTCTATGCAGCCCGGCAACAGAGCTCCTAGTCGGGTCCGTTCCACATTCCCCTGAGTATAAGAGCACAACAAGTTGCTGTAAAAGTTTATACAAAAATAAAACTTCTAGTAAAAAATGGTCAAATATGCAGTGGTCACAGGAGCATCGTCTGGGATTGGATATGCACTTTCAGAGAGATTGGGAGAGGCCGGCTATACAGTGATTGGGTTAGATTTCGAAAGAACGTTTTGGGAAACCAAGAATCTCCAGAAACAGTATGGGTTTGTCCCGATCGATTGTGATATTGCTAATGTGGAGAGTGTCAAGAGTGCCGCAAACAAAATTGGCCAATTGACCACTAAAGTTGATCTTCTTTTTAACAATGCAGGAATTCATAACAGTGGGCCCGCTATAGAAATCGATGACGATCTCATTGCCAAAACATACCAGGTTAATGTAGTGGGGCACATTTATGTTACAAAATATCTCCTGGATTATGTGATTGCAGCCAAGGGCGCAATTACCTTCACCTCGTCCATTGCTTCCGTCATCCCAATGCCTTGGGGGTCATTATATAGCTCTTCCAAAACTGCCATCGATATGTATGCAAAGGTTTTGAAAACTGAATTGCTGCCATTCGATGTGAGAGTTTATAGTATCAAAGCTGGATTTGTTGATACTGGTATTCTTGATAATTCAAGAGGCACAGGCCTTAAAATTAACTCAAAATATAATGTTGATGGTATTCATGACAGTTTTTTCCAAGTGTCTCAATTCACTAGAAAATCGCACGTCTCTGCTGATGATGTTGCTAAGCAAATCCTCAAAAAGGTTATTGGAAGACTGTGGGGATTCAATATTTACCTAGGTAGGGGCGCCAGCATTCTCTACTATTTGGAAAGATTTTCTCCATTGTGGTTGTTGCAATACTTGGTTTCCACTGCTTTCAAGCAACCAACAGTTCTTCGGAACATTAGAAAGGCCTTAAAATAAATAGTATCCCCGGCTCTAATTAACGCTTTCTAACGAGAAAGATCGTTTTACCCTTTATTATGAGAATGATTGTTTCACACGAAGAGCAGAAAGAATTTATAGGTGGATAATCAGAAAGACTGTTTTACAGATGGAATAACAGATCAAATTTACAGATGGAATATCAAATTTACAGATGGTATATCAAATTTACAGATGGAATATCAATTTTACAGATGGAATACCAAATTTACAGATGGAATAACAGAACAAATTTACAGATGAAATAGCAGATCGGTTCATAGAAATATCAGTTTGAAGTAACGGTTATCTCCCCAGAGATTATTTTTATTGAAAGATTATTTTAAAGAATCTAGAGAGATCATTTGAACGTATCTCAAAGCATCAAGGTCTCGGAGACATCACGAAGGCAACAGGACCACTAGCGTGTCAATATCACTAGGGTATCGTCATCACGAAATCAATTGCACAAGTGAAAAATAATCATTGGTATTAATAATAAAAAGTGTATTTTGGCTAAATATATAATTATTCTCCTGTTGTAACTTGGTTACTACAAGGTTGAACTTCTGTAGGTAACTCGTCATACAAGATATGACCATATGCCTATGTAAAACAATATTATTCTCTCATCAAGGAGGATAAGGTAAAAACAGCTAGTATACCGAAGAAATCTACGCTCTTGTCTAAAGTAACTTTAGTGCGGTCAACTCATTAAAGAGACATAAGCCATATTTTCTAAGGGTACAATCCTACTCTCTATTTAGATTCGAAACCTGCTACAGCCATTGCAGTATTTAGATTAGCTAATAACTTAGAAAACCACGAAATAATTTAGGCTGCGAAATATCAAACATTTCTCACCAGGGAATCTACACGACATGGAACTACCATAATATCGATACATCTAAAAGTTCACTATATTACATTAATCTACGCATCTTAATAGCAACCTTGAAAGTCCCCAGGACGGGATCATTGTGGTACCTTACCAATGGTCCGACAAGTTGAGGGATAGGAGGCCTATAGTTTGGATTACGAACCTGTGATTTGTTCACGTATATCTCCAGGTACTCGTAAATTTCAGGAACACCCAAATCAACAGCACCAGGCAAGATAGAAGACGGTGCAGGTGTTCTGAAAGTCTTGGGGATGTCTGACAAGTCAGGCAAGGTTGGACCACCACGGCCACCATTGTGGAACGCCATTCTTCTCAGCGTAGTAGAACGGTTCTGAAGTGAGTTGCCAGATCCACCTCCATTAAGTATAGGCTCCAGATCCAAGTTGAGGTGACGACGTTTTCGTCTACTTTCACGCTCAATTTCCTTGTCCAATCTCTCAACTTCAAGCTGTGTTAATTTGATCAAGGATGGAGTGAAGTCGCCAACATTGGCTGGGTTGCGCAATATGGAAAAAAAGTCATCCACAACTTCGTAGTTCTTGGACACTAAACGCAAGCTTGGAAGAATGTGACTACGGATTTCTTCTTCTTGTACGGGACTGCCATCAAAACTGTATCCGACAAGACTAAGTGCCTTGTGATAAAGTTGGGTTTGCTCGCGAATAGCATGCACTATACCAGTGGCAAACTCTCCAGGCAAGTTCATCTCATCACACATGACAGTAGCAAACTCCTCGGGGTCATTTTCTTCGTAGTTTAATATATCCCACTCAAATTGATCTGTAAGCAGGGTGTTGTTGATGGTTATGTCTATCTTTATAGGCACGCGCAACTCACCAGTATTTTTGGCAACTTTGGGCTTGCACAGGTAATCATTTATTTGTTCACGGATATTAGCGAAAACAACATCGTAATGCATAGGAGCAATAAACTTGTAATCTTCAATCAACTGCTTTGTGAACTTCTCCAAGCTCAAATTCTTTTCATTCAAATCCCACAAGAAGGTATCGCGCAACTTAAACCTGTCACGCTCGGAATCAAAGTCGAGCCGTATAGGCACCAACTCCTGCGTTGAGTCGTCTGTAAGGTTTTCAAGAACCCGGTCATTGATTTGCTTATCTGTCCAGTCCTTCTCAGGGAGGATAAGTTTTGTGGAGGTGTTAGTGGTACCATTACCATAACCTTGGAAACCTTCACCCCAAATACTATTGTTGTATTGACCTTTGGCGGATACGCTGATGGCATTCATACGCATTTGCTTGATTTGATTATACGACGCAATGTTTTGCTGCATTTCTTCAATCAACAGCTTGTTTCCATGCATCTGTTTCAGCAACTTGGTCAAGTACTCTGAATCCTTACGAATAAGCTGTTCATACATCATCAACTCCAGTGTTACTTCTTTGCCCTCTTTCTTTAATTTCTCAGACCATTCGTTGATGCTCAGGATCGTGGTCATTGGGATTTTACTTAAAATATCCTGAGAACCAGAGTTGGGATTAGTTTCCCTACTTTCGGGCATTGGGTTTACACTGCTGATGCTGCCCTGCTGCATTTGTGGGGCCATTTGTCCTGGAGCCATACCAGGAGGGATGTTGTGGCCGCCAATAGGTTGGGACTGCTGTCCTCCTAATGGAAGACCCATTGGACTCCCGCCCTGTGGACCCATCTGTGATCCCATCGGTTGGCCCATCTGCGGACCTAATCCTCCTTGCATTGCTGGTTGCGACATGTTCTGCATCGGTGGTTTGTTCATTCTGTGCATTTGTGCATTCATCGACACCATCTGGGGGCCACCAGGTACTCCTTGCGCTTGCTGGTTAGGGAACATGGCTTGTCCGCCAACAGGTGTGAAATGGTCCTGTCCGCTTGGGCCCATTCCGGGGCCCATGTTGGGCATTGGCTGGTTGGGACCCTGTACTCCACCCATCATCATCTGCTGCTGCTGAGGAGGCATCCGGTTACCCATCTGTTGAGGCATATTTGGTGCCATTCCCTGTGATTGCTGGTGTTTTAACGCCTGTTGTCTCTGAATGTAGTTCCTCATAATCTCCTGGTATTGTGGGTGGCTCTTAAATTGCTGGAGCTGTTGTGGATTCAAGCTAGCTAGTAATTGTGGTGTTATTACAGGAATGTTCCGTTGGCCTTGTCCCTGCTGTTGGGGAGGAACATTCGACTGAGGAGGCATCCCTCCGTTGTTGTTGAAGTTCATGGTCGCTTTATTGTTTTTTCATTCTCAATTTCGAAATTAAAAGTGTTGCTTAGCTAAGTGATTGGTAATGTGCGGCCCCAAAAATGTTGAATGTCGGTGATGTCGTTGCCAGCCCAAGAAGAAGTACTTTTCTTTATACCAAATAATTTCCTTGATACCAAATACTCAGTTGAATAAAATCTTCTTAGGATACTTTTCTAGATTCTAAGATGCTTTCCTTTATAAGTACACTTTTGTCTATCAGGTTATAAAATAAGTAATATCTAAATAATTTAGTCAAAGACCGAATCATAAATATCTAATCAAGCATAAATATCTAATCAAGTTATAAATATCTAATCAAGTTATAAATATCTAATCAAGTCATAAAATCAAAAATGGTTCCCATGTTGACATAACGTCTTCCACAATCACTCAAGTACTTTTGGACTACCTCTTGGGAAAGCTCAAAGATACCTCTGTTCTGTTCAGCCAATGCTTGGACCAGGCCATTTGGCAATTTGGGAACACTTTCTGCACCGTCCATCACGTCATAAATGGGCCTCAACTTGACTTGCTTTGCCTTATCGACATCGAACACGGAATGGAAGTATAACAACTGGTTGTATAATGCCTTGTCACTGTATTTGTAACGCATGATACCCTTGCAGTCGTGAGCCTTACCAGAACGTCCTACGCAACGCTTACCATAAACAGAAATTTGTCTTGTTGTGATCAGACAAGCTGAGTCGTCACAAACAAGCCATCCCGCGTAGTAGAGAGAAATGTGTTTTCTGATGGTGTGCTCCAACTGGGCGTTCACTTTCAAAAGGGGCATGTTGGACTTACACTTTTGACAAGCGATACCCTGTGAGTTGACCACGTAGTCGTTGGAGGCCTGAACACCTCCGAACCGGAACTTGTGGCCACATTTGCATTCCAACACCAAGTAGCTCGATTGTCTGAAACGCTCGGTATCGCTGATGCTAGATTCCAATGGTTCGATTTCACCGGCATTTGGATGGTCACTATTTCTAGTACGAATGATATAACGTCTTGTGTCTATGCCGAGTGAGCTTGCGATTCTCACCATATCCACGCCTTCGATACGCTCCACCAATCTCTCGATCGGCGCCAATATCTGCTTTTCCAAGTAGTACTCTGGGTCTGGTTTCAACGAGGTGTTCTTCAAAACCTCTTGGATGGCTCTAGCTCTGTCTGCTGGCGAGCTCTTGTCCTCCTCCTTGCCCTCTTCCGGTTTGGTTATGACATAAGTGACAACACTTCCCGCCTTAACAACCTTACCTTCAGCTCTCATACGCAAGGCGACTTGGATCTGGGGCATGGTTTTGCCGTTAGGGTAGTTGTTAGGGTCCTTGGAGAGCTTGGTGTTAATTTTAAACTTGTCCACTCGGATTTCGTTCAGCTTCACCTTAGCACTAGTTTCCTCCAAGTATTGGTAAACGTCCTGGAGCGCTTGTTCTGGGTCCAAGTCAGACAAGATCTTCATCAAGACAAACGTGGAAATGTCCTTCGAGAGCTGGCAGTACTCACGACGTCTCATGTCCAAACCTTTCACTTCCAAAGTGGCAACCTCTTGCCCGGTCTTTTTGTTGATCAGAGCATTCATAGCAGCGTACTTCTTCTTTGCGTGCAAGAGAAGTCTCTTGAACACGTTATCGATGTCAATTTCCAACAACTTGTAACGCTCATTGACTTGCACTTTGAACCCTTCACCCACCTTGCATGCATCCTGGTAGTTATCACACCCAGTGTCGATCATAACGGAATCGGTATCACCATACACAACACGCAAGCCAATCAGCTCTGCCAACTGTCTGGTATCCATCAAGATCTCTCTACCCTTGTTTGTGACCATCATGGCCAATGGTTTGGCGTAGAAACGGGAGTTGACATAACCCAAACAACCATACATGGAGTTTGCAGTTAACTTTAAGGCCTGTTGTTTGATATCGAACTGTGCGTTTTGGAACGAGGTGTTCTTGGGGTCCTTGAGTAACTTCTTCACTTCACGACGACGTGAAACTAACTTGTTCAAAAGCCTTGGCAACACACCCTGTGCGGAGTCGCTATCGGGCAACAGCGGCATGTCTCTATCTTCATCATGCGTGATGTTGAAGCTGTCTCTGTCCACAGTGGTAAAACAAATGTTATACTCTTGAATGATAGATGGGTACAATGAGTTGAAGTCCATCACAAGAATGTAGTTCTTGTGCAATCCCTTTTCAGGCTCAAACACTAAACCACCTTGATACTTGGGTTTTTTGTTTGAAGTTTGCGCGGAGGCCTCGTCCTCTGTGGACTCGATCTGTGCTTGTTGCTGATGTGAAGTGGTCTTGTTGTATTTGCTTTCCTTATCGGGCACAATGTAGTTGTTCTTTTTGAATTCATGGAGCAAAATGTACTCATTTCTACCCACTCTGGTACCTGATAACGTGTGTGACCAGGCGTTACCAGCAATGTTTGTCAATTGCTTTGAGAGCGACAATATTTGGATCATAAAGGCGATTTCTGCCGTGATTTGCACGTTATTTGCATTTTCCAAAAGTGCCATCAAGAGCATTGTAGGATCCTCACCGTACTGTGGGTTCAGAAAGTTAATGTCAAGAAGTGTGTGCTTCTTTTGACAGGCGACATCGTACATTTCAGCCAAGTCCCACGATTGACACTTTGGTGTCAATGACTGACCCATTTCGTTCGCAATATCACAAAGCAAACGGCCCTGGAAGATCTCACGGATTTGTAAACTATTGGCGAAGGAACCAGTGCTCTTTCCAAACTTGTCGGGCCATGCCTTTCTGTTACGACGACCCAAGGTGGACCATGTCATAACCTTGAAATGGTGCATTCTATGGACTATCACGTCCAACGAGATGTTTTCCAACTTGTGGCCGATATAAATATCGGGGTCCAATTGCTTAATTATTGCAGCCAAGTAATTGAGCATGGCCTTTTCATTAGGGAACGTTTTCAAGTTCAAACCACGCTTTTCAGCCAATTGCTGTAATCCAGGGGGGAGGTTTGTACCGTGCACTGGTCTCACCAATGTGACAATGTCGTTTGGCTTCAAGTTGTCGTCGATCGGGACATCTTGTTGGAGGTCTCTATAAGTAGCTAGGGAAATAGATACAATTTCTTGTTTGTTGTTATTCAACATCGTTTGCACAGCAATCGACGTGACGGTGAGGGCTGGTGGTGGTGGTGGTCTTTCTGTAATTGGCGTTATAGATTCTGGATTTGGAATAGCAACCTCCACCTGGCAATGGGACGTATTTTGGATAGCCCCAAAGTCACCGTTTTTAATTTCCAACCAACATGGACCCATAACGTTTCTCTGCAAGACAAATGACTCCAAGAGACCAGTGTTCCCACCAAATACGTTTGAGAAAGTGGCCCCCTCCAAGTTTGTGGGTAAGGTTAAGTTTCTATTTCTATTAGTTTTATATGGAAGCAAAACCTTCAAGTACTCTGTTTCGCTCTTGGGCACACCGGGGATCTCGAACGCATACTTCATTTTCTGTGGTTTGCATCTGAGGTTTGGAAGATCAAACTGTTCCAAAAGCAATGGGGAAATCTCTTCATGCACGTCCATGGTAGAAATAGGGTCCTCTGTATCAAATTCGTCATCGCCAATCTTTCTGTATTTGCGAGGCAAAAAGTAGAGCTCTCGGTACATTCCACTCACTTGAACCATACCAGACACCAACTTGCCTTCTTTGGTGAGTATCTTACCAAAGAGAAGAAGGCTGCTATCGACTTCACAGTAGTCAAGCCAGAACATTTTGAATGTTTCGCCAACGGCAGACATGTCGATTTTCTTTGTGAAGGAAACGTCGCTGGACGAGCCGCGTACTGGCGATGACGATGGTACCGGATTGGATGATTTCACCGAGGAAAAGTTGCTCACAGTGGTTCTCTTGGGCGCAACAGCCACACGCGGCCTACGTGCAACCACCACTTCGTCCTCGGAGTCGTCTTCCTCGTCCTCATCCTCAGACACAACTTCCTCCTTCACTGGAACTGGCTCGGTAACTTGGTGTTTTGGCGCACTTTCGTGGTTTGGCCCTGCGATTTCATTTTCGATCTTAATGGGCGACGACGGCTGCTCCATTATCGTAGACACGTCCTCGTCCTCGTCCTCCACCTTTCTCTTCAGTGTCGATGTGGAGAAGGAAAAGTTTGTCTTCTTTGCGGTGGCCTTCTTGGTCACTTTAGCAGCGCCAAACACGTTACTGATTTCTTTCTTTTGTTTCTTGTTGGGCGTGTCGTCGAAGTCGTCAAGAATATCATCGATGTTGGTCTCCACCCTCTTGGTGGTGGCCGTGCCGCTTGGTTTGAAAAAGTTTTGGATCTGTGCTGTTTTGGCCACCTTCACCGGCTTGGAGTCTTTGCGCTTTCTCTTCTTTCCAGTGTTTTCTTCCTCTTCTCCGTCAGAGTAGTACTTGGGACGGGTGCTATCATCCCATTCGTCAACACCGTTGTCAACGTATCCCTCTCCATCGTCATCCACAATGAAATCATCATTCATTAACTGCTTTCTCTTGTGTTCTCTGTATGTGGATTCGTCGACTTCGTCATAGATCTCGTCATCCATTTCTTCGTCGGAATCGACAGAGATTTTGGTTCCGGCTCTTTTGGCCTCTCTCAAGAGCTTAAGCTTCTCTCTGTTGGCTGCTCTAGACATATGTGTAATGATAACTTTGACGCGTGAAAATTATATTTTACGCGACTCCCTCTGGACATCTAAAGCCATTACAAAAGCCATTACAAATATCATTACGATTACAAATATGATTAAGAAGGATTACAAATATCATTACGATTACAAATATCATTAAGAAGGATTACAAATATCATTACACGACTAGAGAAGAACCATTCCAAGAATGATTACATTACATACCTTTATAAAAGCCGTTACAAGAGCCATACACGAAGATTAAAATAAGGGTACACAAACCTTAAAGCCATTACAACCAGACAAGAACTATTAGAAAAACCATTGTGAGTGTACTGACAATTGCACTGAAAAGTACTCGATATTGCACACCAACAGACTACCCCAAAGCAAACTACAAACTGTCTAAGTAAAACCAGCCGTGAAAAACTGCGGTAACTTCTCCTACACAATTGAAAGCTTCAATGAGCTATACTCTTAGCAAAAACACATTGCTTATTTAGAGCTCCTGCGACTGCTAAATTTGAATAGAATAAATCGTAATGTAGCTGGTAAAATCTCATGACACAAAGTCCCATTTGAATACATGCTTGTGTTTGATTCTAATTTTTCACAAAAATTTGCAGCTTTTTCAGAAAGTGTGCCATCAGAAGGTTGAAATGATATCAAACTGAGTCAGAGATTATGGTTGATAGTCCAGAGATTATGGTTGAGATCATTCGACGTATTCACTTAAAACTCTCTAGAACTGATATTTAGCGTTATTGCATGCTTATGTTGTGACCTAAAATGTACTCTATTGACCATAGATTGATTTGACCATCTACTTGACCGTTGACTTCCTCATAGTTTGAAAAAATAACTTGGCATTGACCATAATCTACATTGACCAAAGTTTAATCTTGACCCTAGCTCTATTGACCAGCTATATTGACCAAAGTTTAATCTTGACCCTAGCTCTATTGACCAGCTATATTGACCAAAGTTTAATCTTGACCCTAGCTATATTGACCAAAGCTATATTGACCCTAGCCATATTGACCAAAGCCATATTGACCAAAGCTATATTGACCAAAGCTATATTGACCAAAGCTATATTGACCCTAGCTATATTGACCCTAGCTATATTGACCATATCAGGCTCACCATAGCCTTATCTTATTCACAGTTTTAGGCTGAACTTAATTTTGATTGATTCTATGGTATGCTACTTTTACATCTATAACAGGCCGCTAATCTCTCAGCAAACAGTAATTTTCGCTGAACGTTTTATTGGGTACACCCGTAGTGGCTAAACTCTGCCGCTACAACTCGCTATGCTCGGCCACGCTCGCACAAACTGGAACTTCCTAATTTGGAAACGAAAAGAACCAGATTAACACAACCAGGATGTCGTTTGCAAACTATGACTTGGAGTCCCAAAGCACTCTAGATAAGAGAGTAGAGGTATCGCAGGCAGGAAACAATGAATTAGACGAAATAATCAGGAATACATCCAAACAACTCCAGATGTTTGGACAACTCATATCACAGCTCGACCAGCAACGGAGGCTGTTGGGGACCCGTCGTGATAGCCTGGAATTACGGGCCTCGATCGACCAGCTTTTGAAGAAGACTACCGAGTTGGAACACGTTATCCAGAATCTTGTTCATAACTTGTCTGTGCTGGTAAACAAAAGCAGTGGAAAGAAGGGGCTACAAGTGAGTGACAAGCAAGTTGTTGTGAAAGAACGCTTGGTGAATGAATTTAATGAAATGCATAAACAGTTCCAGAAGTCCTCAAGACTCTACAAGGAAGCAAAGCTCACACACCAGTTACAAACATACAAGCCAGAAGTGAGTGAAAGTACACCGTTACTTCCCACACTGACGCAGGAACAACTCCAGATACAAGAAGAAGAGCAAGTGAGCCAAACAGAATTACAATACCATTCGCTTCTTACGGAAGAGAGAAACAGAGAGATTGACAAGGTTTCTCAGGGCATATTGGAGGTGAACGCCATCTTTAAGGACTTGAACCAGTTGGTTAACCAACAGGGGGAGCAGATTGACACGATTGAAGATAATATCTTACAGCTTCATCAAAACACACAGGACGCATCCCGCGAGTTAACCAAGGCGGACGAATACCAGAAACGAAAAGGAAAATGGAGTTGTATTTTGTTGGTTGCTTTTAGTGTTGTGATTCTCATAGTTGTATTGGCTGTTTTGTCTTGATCCTGATTCTCAAGACAATACTTACGTTGACCTGATAATTTTAGAAACTGACTCTCAGGACTGATTGCCGCGGTCTACTAGCAATGTACACTGTGAACCCATCTTCTCTATATTATAGTGAATAAATAGCATCAAGCACCATATACTCTCTATGTTAATTCGCAAGACAATGACTATTGAAGTGACTAGCGCAGTGACAAGTCAGTGACAAGTCCAATGGCTAGTAATAACAAGTCAGTGGCAAGTCAGTGACAAGTCCAATGGCTAATAATTACACAACAATGACAAGGGCCTAGTTACAAATCAGCTCAAGCCTACAACCTAAGATCTACCAAATAACCATATATTAATAAGCTACATGCTTTTCATTGTAAGATTCTGTCGAAGACTCATCGTCGGTATAAGTCAAGTCATCCATATCGGTATCTGAGATTATGTCTGCAAACTCATCATCAGTAGTACTAGGGGTGGAGACCCCACTAGAAACACCGCTAGAAGGCTCTTGTTTCCTGTCAGCATACGCTCCATCCTCCAAAACATCAGCATAGTACTTTTCATTCTCCTTGATTTGTTTTCTACATTCTTCTGCAACCCGTTCCAATGTCTGCGCAACCTTTTCCAAGATCACCTCCTTGTTCTGTACAATTGCCACTGTCGCCCCTGCCACTGCACCCACAGTTAAGGCAAATTTCATGGTAAATGGAACTGTCCTTTAGTATCTATTATCATATACCGGTGTCTCACAGATCACACAGTGCTCTACTCGATGCATCATAATACTTACTCATAAACACCATTGATAAGAAGTTTTAGGGGACAAAAAAAGCATTCAGTTGCGCACAAATTCATGAGTTGTACGAACTCGGACAGTTGTCTAATTGACTATGAAGGTTTGCTAATTGACTATAAAAGTTTTCTGATTGACTATGAAGGTTTGCTAGTTGAATGTGGGGTTTGCTAGTTGAATTTGGTGTTTGCTAGTTGAATTTGGTGTTTGCTAGTTGACTAAGAAGGTTTGCTAATTAACTATGAAATTTTCCTATTTGACTATAAAGGTTTCCATTTGATTATGGAGATTTGCTGATTGGCTACAAAGATTTACAATTGATTATGGAGGTTTGCTGATTGGATATGAAGGTTTGTTATACCGACTGCGCCGCATCTTGGCTATGCCGCGTGAGTATGCTAAATCTTGCTGATTTTGTGACTACTACAAGGCCCCTATATAATGCTAATAGGTATTTATTGAAAAATTTAATTAGAGTGTATACTACAATGACCAGTCGGCCACTTAGTTTGACAGAATCCTTTAATAGATGCAGAAACGCCAATAGTTGGTTCAGAAACTTTCAAGTCACAGCAACTTATAATCAACCCTTAACAAAGGGTGCCTTATTCAAAGTGCTTCGGAGAATAGTAGTTGAGAATCATATGTTTGTATGTAATGTTTTTGAAGATGTCGAGAACAAGGTGCACGTATACAAGCCGCTTAAAAAAGTATGCTTGGGAGATATTTTGCAAGTGAGGGAGCACGAGGGCTACTTGGAAAATGGTGTAATCAATGAAAAGTACATGAAGGAGATCACAATGATTTCCTTCAAACATAATGTCCAAAAACCCTTGTTTCGTTTAATCTTGGTGGGCAGCTCTACGTTGACTGCGGTGTTTGAGCATTCCATTGCAGATGGAATGGTTGGTTCATATATCCACCAGATGATTGCACAAGGTTTGGCAAATTATGATGCACATGACTCCAAACCATATGATTCAGATTACACGGATGACTCATCTGTCGTATTCAGTACAGAATTGGACTTGAAATATTGCAAAAGCTTATCCGAGCCCATCGATGGTTACTATCAAGATTATAAACTCGACTATACTTTCGGTGATCCCAACTATTTCTCCATAGTCAATCCTAACGGATTGTCGCAATGGCCAGGGAGATGTCTCAGTAGACAACACTCTTCTATTGCGTTCAAACAGGCACACTTTAATTCAAACCAAGTTTCAGCCATGTTGAAGAAATGTAAATCACAAGGTGTCAGTTTCACCAGTTTCTTGGAACTTAACTTGGCCCTTCAATTGCAACCCATTGTTGGCAATCAACACTACTCAACATATAGAGTTGCTATTAATTTGAGAAGACAGATTCCAAACCAGTCTGAAGTACCTATTGCTACCATGGCCCATATTGGAATCCCTCAGAAATTGGCTCCGTTCAGTCACTTTTCTTGGGATACCGTTCGTGAAATCCAAAAAAACCTCACGCTGGTCACCTCAAACCCAAGATTATTAAACTCTTCAAGAGCCTTCCTTGAAAAGTGCGAACAGGACTCTTTTGGTGATTTGCCAGAGTTCTTCCAGGGAACTTTAGGTACAATTAGACTTGATACTTGTAAGATCTCAAACTTAGGACTGATCAATCATCCATTGATAAACCAAGTTATTTTTTCTCAAGATCTTCCTCCTACAGTTAGTGACTTTATGCTTGGGATCGTCTCAACCCCACTGGGAGGCATGAACTTGGTTTTGAGTTATTTTGATGATTTTGATGATAATCCAGACTTTGTATTGCCAAACTTGAAGCAAAGCCTTTTAAAGTATAGTGGGTATGCTGAAGTTTAGAATACAGTTTAGTTGACTGCTTTAATATTTCTTAATACTGACCTGGTACTGAGTTTAGCATTTCAAGCTGACTGTTGTACATTTTTTAATCACCAACCAACATCTGTATTTCATTTTAATATACATACATTTCTATTCATATAATTAAACCACAAGTGTTCTCCGTATAATTAAACCGCAAGTTTTCTCCATATAATTACACCAGACTTCAAGTTTTCTCTATTGAAATTAACCTAGAGTTTTACTCTTTTCAATTTACCAAAATATCTCGGGGTATCATAGATTAAAGTATCGCATAAACGTATATAATTAAGCTTACAAAATAACTAATCGAAGGCATAATCACCCGCAAGCCATCTGTTAAGCATATCCAATGCATTCTCTGGTTTATCAAAAGGAACCATATGCCCAGCATCAAACACCCTAACGAATGTAAACTTATCGTAATTCTTCACTTGGCCAGCCAAATCTCCCAGTTTGGTGTACCAATCCTTCATGGGGGAAGAACTGAATTGGTCGTGCTTTGAGTATAGTAAGGCATCCGTCCAGGCTTTGTTACCTAACCAGTTGCAAATAATATCCTTGTCACCAGCGTAGATCAAGATTGGTAAACCGCTGTCCAACATTGTCTTGATATCATTTTGGAAAGGCTTTTGCCAATCGCCTGTTTGACGGAACCGATAATTCAAGTCATTATTGCAGCTTTGAAATGCAACCTTGCCTCCAAAAGCTGACTTCACCTGTGGGCTATTCAAGTATCTATCAATCGATTTCATTTGAGGATAACAATTCACACCACCATCTGCACATGGTAATCTTATATCGTAAGGATTGTAGCCTCTGAAGAAACTCATGAACTCACACCTGGTTGTTGCCCATGCACAAATGCTTGCGGATTGTGTTTGATAACACTGATAAGTAGCACTATTACATTGTGGTAAAATTTCTTGCATCCGGTTACAGTCTCCCTGACTTAATATGGCAGGGTATCCACCTCCCCCACAGCCCATGGGTTGGTAATATGCATCTTGAATCAAGGGATCCGTCAAACCATTTCCAATCAAAATAGAAACCAAATTGAATGACCTGTCGCTGTGCTTGAGGATTTCAGTTCCAACGGCTGGAATATAGTGTCCAGCATATGATTCACCAGCAATGTGGAGATTAAGCTTCTTGTACTGTGAGAAATTCTGAAAGAACAATTGCAAAAAGGCGTACACATCAACAGCTGCTGAACGGGTGGTTACAACTGACAGACCAGTACTATAAGAATATCCAGTCCCAACAGGTTGATCCAAAAAAATAACAGAAGCATTAGTGTTCCAGGAGTATGGATTGTAATTCAAGTTCCCATCGCCATCAATAAGAGATGGCCCTAGCTCAAAGAAGAGACCAGTTGCTGAAGAACAACCAGGACCACCATTTAACCACAAAATAATAGGATCGTTGGCGGGGTCATTTCTAGACTCGAAGAACCAATAAAAAAAGTGTTTTCCTGACGAGGTAACATCCAAATAACCAGAGAATTGCTTGACTATATCTAGTTTCAAGCTGGACGGATCATTACGTTTAATTCTAAGCGAATGATCTTCAAAATTGTTTGATCTTACAACTAAAAATTCTTCGCTGTATTCGTCCTCTGTAAAAGAGTCTTCGACTCTTCTCTTTTGGAATTCTGCTTCAGACAAAGAATCCTTAACTTCCCAATCTTGGAATTCACCATTTCCACTTGTTGGTTTCTTTTCCATTTCCCTCCATGATTCAAAGGTGTGTTTTTCCTGAGGAAAGTCTTCTGATCTCTTGTACTTCAAATCAAACTTGCCTGCGTTGATTGGTTTCTTAGGAAATTGGTTCTCATTAGCATGAATCTTGTTTTCTAATAAGTTCGCCAAAGTGCCGCTGCTTAAAACGAAAGCTGGAATAACCAAGGATGCAAACTTCATTGTTGTAGCTCTATACACCAGATCTTTATGTACTCCAGGAAATTACCACCAGAATTTAAAGCACTTTAAGAAATAACCACCAGAATATTCGTATATGTATCCCAGAAAAACTTTTCTAGAACTGAACTCCTTCAAGTATATGAACAAATGCCGTAAAAATGGTTGAGATTGACTACTGTTAATCTGTTACATCCAGGTATTGTAATATTATGAAATTAAAAGGCCGCATTGACAGTGATTTGATAACGAAATTTGCAATCAGATAAAATTCCGCTCTTGCGTATTTTTTAATTGACGCCGTTGACGTGAATGGCAAAAGGGCATGGCATACCGTAAACAATAGCAACTTCAATATCTGAGAGCCTTCCTTAGCTACAAAAAGGGCAGGACGTATATGTGTTGCATTTAGGAATTCCGCATCTTGTATAGATGAGGTAAGCTCTTACCAAAGACGCCCCAGTCACCTGATTATGCACCTGACAGAACGAACGATAAATTGGAAAGCCATATTGTCAATTTGATTGATAGAATTGATGGAAGAACACGAATTACAAGACATTGGCTTGCGGAGTCGGTCGACAGGTTCGTGGATCAACCAAGACAATGTTGATGAAGTGAAAAGATTCTCCGAGTTCCGTACAGTTGACTGGGTCGAAGATGAACTTTCTGAACACAAGAGAAGAGTCACCAAAGTCAAGAATGTATCTCCTTCAATCAAGGATAGGCTCTTGTCCATGACTCAGACTTGGTTGTTGTTGGCGCTCATGGGAATTATAATTGGTTTGATTGCAGGTTTCCTCAATATTATCACAGCTTGGCTTTCAAGTGCAAGATTGGGTTATTGCTCACTGAATTGGTATCTTAGTAGGCAGTTTTGTTGTTGGGGAGAGTCTTCAGAACAGGTTTGCAGTAATTGGCATGATTGGTCTTCACATACATTCCTTAACTATGCGTTCTATGTCTTGATTTCACTCTTTTTTTCATTTACAGCTGCTACGCTAGTCAAGTATTATGGTCCTGCCGCAGCTGGTTCTGGTATTTCTGAAATCAAATGTATTGTCAGTGGGTTTGTGATGGAGGGATTCTTAGGTTGGTGGACTCTCTTGATCAAGAGTTTAGGATTACCTTTGGCAATTGCTTCTGGATTGAGTGTTGGGAAAGAGGGTCCTAGTGTCCACTATGCCGTGTGTGTGGGGAACAACATCACAAAACTTGTTAGCCAGTACAAAAAATCAGCACTGAAAGGTCGAACTTTTTTGACAGCCACTGCAGCTGCCGGAGTCGCTGTTGCCTTTGGTTCCCCCATGGGTGGTGTGCTCTTCTCCATTGAGGAAATCTCTTCGGTATTTGAGCTTTCCACCATTTGGAAATCTTACTTTTGTGCTTTGGTGGCAGTCACCACTTTGGCCGCAATGAACCCATTTAGAACCGGTCAATTGGTTTTGTTTGAAGTTAGTTATGATACAAATTGGCACTACTTTGAAATTCCGCTTTACGTCATCATCGGTGTCTTTGGTGGGTGCTATGGTATCATCGTGTCAAAGTTTAACATCATAGTGGTGCTGTTTCGTAAGCGATTTTTGAAGAATTATGCGGTTCGTGAAGTAGTTTTGTTAACATTATTGACAACTAGTTTCTCATACTTTAACGAATACTTGCAATTAGACATGACCGAAACCATGGAAATTTTATTCCATCAATGCAACTCTAGCTTTGACCATCCGATTTGCCATTTAGACTCAAACAAAACAAAAATATTGGCTTCCTTGATTTTCGCTACAGTAGCACGTATGGCGCTAACCATCATCACATATGGTTGCAAGGTCCCCGCGGGTATCTTTGTTCCATCCATGGCTGCTGGGGCCACGTTTGGTAGAGCTTTGGGGATCTTGGTGGATAAATTTTATCATGCCAATACTGACTCTTCTCTCTTTTTAACATGTCCTACAACTGGTAACTGTATCATCCCAGGAACATATGCCTTTTTAGGTGCTGCTGCAGCACTAAGTGGCATCACACACTTAACGGTCACAGTCGTTATCATCATGTTTGAGTTGACTGGTGCACTTCGTTATATAATTCCAACAATGATAGTGGTTGCAATCACCAAGAGTATTAACGACAAATGGGGTAAAGGAGGTATTGCGGACCAGATGATCAAATTCAATGGTTTACCATTGATCGACCCCAAGGAAGAGTTTTACTTCAATACCACGGTTGAAAGTTGTATGTCGAGCATTGTCACGTCATTTCCTTCGAACGGTATCAGCATTGAAACATTGAAGTTCTCTTTGTCCGTGACAAAGTGCCGTGGGTTCCCAGTCATCCAGAGCCCCTCCAGTCCAAAAATAGTGGGCTTCATACTGAGAACAGACTTGGAGCATGGCTTATCAAACTATGAAGACTACCCTTCATCCACAAAGTGTTACTTTGTGAATTCCCCTCCCGATGGCTTAAACTTGAGCAATTTGATTAATGAATCCCCCACCACAGTAAACATAAGCGTATCGCTCGAATACGTGCTAGAGATTTTCGTCAAATTGGGCCCCAGGTATATCCTTATACAAAATGATGATGGTCTTCTATGCGGTATTATAACTAGAAAGGATATTCTCCGTTATGAGTACACTCTTCATCATTTGCATTATAGAGACGACGAGCAACGACAAAAACATGAAAACTTTGAAAAACAAGTTTGGGACTTGATGGTTCTTTTATCCGTGAACTTTAAAAGGAATTTAGGAAAGCTTTTTTATAATGATGACCAAAGGTTTTTATAGTACCAGATCATCTCTTACTCTACTAATAAATCCCAAAAATTGAGAACTTGCTGCAAATTGGCTGCGAAAATTGTAAATGTTAACAAAGTGACACTACAGTAGATCATGCTGAATGTATTTTTTTAGAAAACAAAAGAGATACTCGTTCCTAATAAGAAAGATGCTCGTTTGTTCCTTCTAGTCTATTAAACATCGGTCCATTTACCCTTATCCTTGTAGGAGGCATACAATGTACGGTAAAAGGCCTTTCCTGGGACATCCAAAGAGGTACTGACCAACTGAAGTTCGTTATGAGAAAGGACATCAAACATACTGTAAATCCCAGGCATCAACTCGTCAATCACTGCGTTCTCAAAGTTATACTTTAAGTTTATATACACGTAGTTAGCCAAGAGCACAGGTAAATGTCTTCTTAAGGCCTTTTTAATCACCGAAGCGGCAGAACTGAGAGAATCCTTTGAGACTTCTCTCAGGTACTTTGAAGGGTCACACAAGTTTCCAAGCAAACGGGAATAGCTTGAACTTGCCGGTTTGCTTGCTGATAACGAGCCCGAAGACTTCAAAGATAATGGTTCAAGTAACGAAACAAATACATTGATCACCAAGTGATGACGGGAGTTAAGCTTGAAACGGTGGAAAAGTAAGATGCTGGACATGACTTGGGTGGTCAAGATATAGGCATCTTCTGAGTGTTTTAATCTATGGTTGAACAAGTATGCTATTTTGGTAACCAATGTAAGGGCTAATTCAGTGGCATATTGATTGAATAACATTCTACGCTTATCACCAAGACATGCTCTGAGTACCGACAAGAAAATTCTTATCGAATCATCTTGTAAAAGGTCCAAGTTTGCATTCACTATGGATAATGCCTTTACCAACAACAAGTTGTCGATATTACTTCTCTTGACACTCAATAATGTGCTTATAATTCTGACAAAGAAATGGCAGTTTGCAGAATCCATTTCCTTGGAAGATACCAAAACCAAATCACACACACGGTGGAACAGCTCATCATCAAGTCTTTCAAGGAAGGCTCCAAATTCTTCGCTGACATCCAATCCTCTCGATTCCAAAACAAAACATAATGTGGTCAAGTAAATATGGCTGTTGCTGTATGGAAGCTTTGATAACAATATGAAAAGATTCCTTTGTAAAGACTTCGAAGACCCTTCATTCAATTGAATACCAACCTTTTTGATATTTGCAAGCAAAGTTGACGATTCAATCTTATCAAAAATTGCAACCATGGCTGCAAATATCCAATCAAGGTTTTGAATATGGTTAGCAACTTGGTTTTTCTTGACCAACTCATCCAAAGTCTTTTGCAAGCTATCGGCAAAGACTGCGATAAACTTTTCAATTGGTTGCTCGAAGATACTCTGGAGTTTGTTCTTTGAGTGCTTGTACTTTGAGTTACAAATTCTGATCAAGTGTAAACCAATTGTGAGTTTTGACGAGATGGTAAAAGTTTTCAAAGTGAATTGAGCTTCTTTGTGAAGTTGTTCCACCAAGCTGATTAAGAATTTATTGCCGTCGTCCAGCAAAGACTCCTCAAGCACGCTGTCCACTATTTCATAAGAAACTTTCAAGCACTCGTCGTTTGAAACTGATATTAAACTAGTGAGGTCTTGAACACTCAAGTACGATGTAGAGTTTTGGATCAAATGGAGTATTGCCAATCTCGAATGTAAATTATTGGAATCCAAAACTAGCTTTTCGATTATTATTTTTCTTGATCCTCTGTCAAAGCACTGGATTGGTATTAACTTGACCAAGCGGATTAAAACAGGAGTATTGGTTATGTTTTCAACTATGAATTTAACTAAAGAGCTTGACAAAGCCTTTAGTTCGTAGAATAATTCGGAGTCCTTAAAGTAATTTATAATTTCCTCCTCGCCAAGAGTATTGAATAGGATCTGAATAAAGGTAGCCAAGTGTGCTGGTTCAAAGAAATTCTCCAATACCACTATCCATCTGTTCAAAATGAAGATAACATCCGGAGCCAATTTCAATTGTTTCAAGAAAATGACTGGGATCTTTATTGATGATTCGTCCTGTAATTCCATAAAACGAAATACTGTATTATAGTAGAATTTTGACTCGTGTTTCAGCAATGAAATATTTATATCTCCTTCAATTTTGTCTTTCAACAACGGAACCATAGATGTGTTGAATGCAGTTAAAAGATAATAGTAAATTTCCCAGTACCCAAGTTCACCGTTATTATTCAAGAGAGATGCAATGTTTTCAACAACCAAATCTTTCAAGGAATCCACTTTGCTATAGGTGCATGAGTTCAAACCCTTGAATATCGAAGTCAACAACGGAACATTTTCGCGGATCTTAAGAACATCCACAATCAACTTGTGCAACTGAGTAGAAGATAAAGTGTTGATATGGTTGGATACTAATTTGATGTATTCTGGGGACTTCCATATGGCATTCTGCTTAATGGCATCAATCCATGTACTAGTAAAGAATTCATGGAATTCTCTACCTTTCAAATAAGCCTGTAAGATACTCTCTCCGATGGTCAAGGATAATTGCTTATTTTTAGCTGAAGACAATTGTGTGAAGATTTTTGGGGCATATTCTATAGTCAACTCGACATCCAAAATTAACAAATGAGAGATTAAGTTCCAATTGATGTCCTGTGAATCCTTGGTGTCTATTTCATTATTATAAATGGACTTCAAAAAGTCATTTGATAAGGCCTTGTTCTGTAAATTGCATGACAAGATCTCAAGAAGATTTTCGGATATATCTGTAAACTTCTCATACGACACTATAGTGATGAACAAATCTTCACAAATCTTGGTGTTTTGGGAGGAGACATTGTTAATTGTTATTTTGAAAAGTAAGTTGATGTGATCCGAGGTGAGCGACTTGGTTTCCTTGGTTAAGAAATGTTTGATGTTGGTGATGAAATATTTGTTGATGAAATCATTACCCTCACCGAATAAGTATTTGGACAAGATGGATAACACCAGCTTTGCTGATTCAGTTGAAGACCGGAGATGTAAAAAATTCAATAAACTATACAAGTTATCGTTAATGAACTTTGAGTAAATCTTTTTGGATATCAGACTTGATGCTTTCATTGATTGTAAGCCAACAAATGCTTTGATGATCTCAGTCCAGTGATCATCAAACTGATCAAACTCAAGAACATGGGATGTATATGTGTTTAATAGATTAAATGATAAACTCTCGTTGATCTCAATTATGGCTTCTTCTTTGGCCAATTGTGCAAACTTGAAGAGTTGCACCCAAAGCTCGTGGTTTTTTCTTTGTAAGACAGAAACCATCAACTCGATGAACTTCAAATTGGCAAAAACACGGTTTCTAGATGAAACATCGCCAGAAACACCCAATGCCTTCCATGTCTTAATGAATAATTCCCAGACACTTGGCTCAAACTTCCATGTCTTGAATGATTGTGAGTTCTGGTTAAATCTATCGCAGAGTAACTCAAAGATAAATAGGTTCTTGTTGGGGAGGTAAACCTGTGGTATTTTATCCTCAAGAACCTTTTTTGAGGTCTCGACAATTTCCACCAAGCTAGAATCCTTCGATCTGAGGAACTTCGTTAATGATTCTGCTGTGTTCATCGCCTGTCCGATTCGCTGTTGCAGAGATGCGAGGTTTTTTTGGGAAGCCATCGAGATGGGCTGTAAATGTCGTAAATGTCGTCAACGTGCATATGAGTCCTCCTCTCGTTCTTAATAGATTAGGGTGACTTCCTTATCGTATATCCTTGGGAAGGAAGTCAGCGTGGACTATTTTACTCAAATACCTTGCATCGCTAAAACTTTCTACTCCATTAATTTGCTACGGCATTTTGCCTGTGATTCTCCAATAGAAACGTGGAATAGCTAGAGGTTAATTTGGGATTGAAAAATGTGTCCATGATGTTACAATTATTTTCTAATATCAACGTTAGTTAAAGTATGGAAATCTCTGGATATAGTATATAACCAATTTGTCTCTCTGAATCCGAAGAATATCAATCAACTCTGTTTACAACTATGTACGGGATATTCAACATGGTTGAACTAGATATGTATTCCAGCATTCACCATGATTGAACGCGATATGGATTACCCAAATTCAAAGAATTGCAACATTCTTATGGTTTGCGGCATTCTGCTGAATACGCCACTCAGGTTAAATTGCAATTCCTCATTGGTAGCAAATCAAAGGAGTTGATACTTCTGTATGGGATTTTCAATTAGTCTCCAGGAATTCAGTCATCTTCTTTACTCAATAGTCAGTACTTTTGAACCAACTATTTTAAGCTAGAATCATATCTGAATGTTTATGTTTATGGTCGCATGGTTTCTAGTCAGGGTAAATTAAATTTGATCTCGTTCAAAGTAATCTTGAGGTTGTTCCAGCTGTTGTCAATGACCACGTTAATTGTGTCTATTGTTTGATTTCGTTGCTTGTTGCTCCTCTGGTATATTTACTATAAAGTATGATTCTTAATTACAAACTTTTTGATTCGACTATACCAAAGTGATTTTTAATTACGAAACTTGCTTTCACATAGTGTTATAGACATACATGCAAACAACTAGCGTTAATTTATTTTGAAGCTTTCAATCCATCTTGGTAAGCTCTACACTAAAGTAAAATTACATATATTATAGATACACCTAGATCAACAAAGTTTCGATCTTGTCCTTGATACCGTAGATTTGGTTCTTGATGGAGGAAGCATCGTTGGAAGTGACAGAAGCAGCAATGACTGGTCTGGAGACACCACAAGCTCTACCGAGGGCAGCCTTGGATGGGACGAAAACGTATGGAACGTTCTTATCTTCACACAACAATGGCAAGTGCAACAAGATTTCAATTGGTTCGGTGTCAGCAGCCATGATGATGAATTCAGAGATACCTCTGTTCAAGGTCTTGGTAGCTTCATTAGCACCCTTCTTCAATTGTCTCAAGTTTTGGGATTGTTGAACAACATCTAAGATTTGTTGAGTCAAAGCAGAGTCAGCTAATGGGAAGGCTTTTGGGTTTGGAGCAGACATTATATTGTTTATTGAAATTGGGAGGGGGTTCCTTGCAAATAAGCTCACCAGTATCTATACTATTTAAAAAAAAATTGAAAAGCTCCATCTCATCTCGCACCGTATATTGACTTTTTTTTTTTTCTTTGTGCGCAGTACCCATTTTTACTACTGGGAAACGCCACGTTAAGTAAATATGAAACCAGCCGAGATTCGAGTTTTTCAACGAGGAAAAACATTTTCGAATTAGGAATAAATTAGAACAACAAACACTACTAAACCAAAACTATAACCATCCATAATGTCTGATTTATGGTATGTACATTCTATTTCCTTATCAAAAACTTAAAGCAAAAGCTCTGTAGTGTTGATATACCCACTCACAGTTAGCATATACGGATTGATTGAGCGGATTGAAGACGAGGAAAGGGGGGGCAATGCTCACTCCTAATCGATAAGCTTTCTTGGGTTAACTAGCACAGTTAGCTTCCCCGTGTATTTAGTGAATGTGTCACATCCAATGAATGGCATTTTCAATTGATTGATTGTTTGTCGGCTTTTCAATAGTCACTACATGTTGACTCCTTGTTGAATACTCCTATGCTTATCATTAATCCAGCACCAGATTCTGTTTTTTTTGCCCGCAATTTCAATAGAGCATATACTAACAACTAATAGTCCAGTTTACGCACCATTCTTTGGCGCCATCGGTTGTACTGCCGCTATTGTCTTCACCTGTTTCGGTGCTTCTTACGGTACTGCTAAGTCTGGTGTTGGTATCTGTGTTACCAGTGTCACCAGACCAGACTTGTTGGTGAAGAACATTGTTCCAGTTATTATGGCCGGTATTATTGCCATTTATGGTTTGGTTGTTTCTGTTTTAGTTTCTGAATCCCTTAAGCAACAACAAGCTTTGTACACTGGTTTCATCCAATTGGGTGCTGGTTTGTCTGTTGGTTTGTCCGGATTGGCTGCTGGTTTCGCCATTGGAATTGTTGGTGATGCTGGTGTCAGAGGTACCGCCCAACAACCAAGATTGTTCGTTGGTATGATTTTGATTTTAATTTTCGCTGAAGTTTTGGGTTTGTACGGTTTGATTGTTGCTTTATTGTTGAACTCTAAGACTTCTCAAGGTGTCACTTGTTAAACTTCATAAACATTGAAATTTCATTTCTTTACACAACTAGATGGTTGACTAGAGATTCTGTCGTGCATTTCCACCGTCGTAATCATCATCCACCTTGTTCAGCTTTTACAATAAATAAAAAAGAGGTACATTTGATCCTTAATTAATACAAATTCATTTGTTAGATTCTTTGTAGGTTGAAATTTTTTAATCGAGCAGCTGGTTAAAAATGGATCATATGTAGTGAAACAAAGACGGTTGTGTTTTCTGTTAAATGGTGTGACGTTCACTGGCGTTTCTAGAACCTTAAAGTTAGCTCTTAAATTATCTATTATCATGACTCTATACAGTAATATAAACTTGACCAATCTTAGAAGTAATCTCGTTTCTAATCATCTTTAAAAGTTGGTTCACGTCAGTAGGCAACTCTATGTCCTTATTCTTTAATATTTGTCTCCAGTCATAAGGTTGGAGTTCGTCTTCATAATTGTCAACCGCGTGTATAAATAATGATTCACCGTCATTGGTCTCTTCTGTAGATCTCTGTGTTTCGTAACTATTTATGAACTCGATCAAAATAACCAAGTTGGGCAACTCAAATTTGTAATTGACATCCAACAAGAAGGGTAATATCTGACTCAACAATAATGGATAGAACTTCTTTGGTAAATAATTGAACTTTAATAAGTAAACCAACTTCTTTAACGAAGACGATTTATCCAATCCGTCCAAAGATTTGAAAAATTGATATAATACAGCGTATGGAGAAAGGCATTGCCTTATGATGGGGTGGATTTCAAAAGAGTCGTCAACCTGATTGTCAACAATATTATTGATCAAGTCTTCATGCAGTGGTCTATTATTAACCAAGCTATCCTGGAAAACAAGATCCCATACGATATGGTGTATTTTCTTGAATCCATCGTTATTGACCATATTGGTATCTGATGAAGGGTCGTACGAGTTGACAAACATGTTGAGGGCCTCGAAAAGCATTCCGGAGTCTAAAGACTTTAAGCCATGGACATAATACAACTCTCTCGCTGTCGACACCAAGTTTGCCTTTGCACACACAGTCAAGCCCCATTCCAAGTCATCGTTGGTTTTGTATTCAAGTTTAGGAAGAATGTTGGCGATGACGCTTTTGTTTTGAGAGCTTGTTCTGTACGAGGTGGAGATGTCCTTGTCCATAAGCAATCCGATACCAACAGAAGCCAAATCATAGATGTTCAAACATTCAAATGCATGCTTCACCAAAAAGTATTCTGAAATGGTCCGTCTTTCGACGATATCCTGAATGGTGTTTGCATGGAACTTGTAGTAGCTGCGTAACAATCCTTTCAACTCCAAGAGCTTCGAGACAGTAGCGGCTGTGGGAGGGTCGAAAACATGCAAAGTCCTTAACACACGAAGGTAGTTCTCCTCCAACACATGCTTGAAGCTTTCTCCTGTAATTGCAACGTGGTCTTGTTCTTCGTCGTCAAGCTCCAACACTGGTTTAAGTTGGATGGACTTTTTGAAGTATGCCTTGTAGGAATCTTGGTCGTCTCTAACTTGGAACAAGGCAAATGCGACAAATAGCTCATACCACGAGTTGCAGAATTGGGCAATGGTGTTTGTGAGTCCGGTGATGATACGGGAAATATCCACAATATCGTTGAAGATGGTGGAATTTTCGGTTTTGACTGTACGCTTGGCCAACAGGTCTCTGAATTCACAGGCCTGCAATTTCCAGTCTTTGAAATGGCCCTTTAAGGAAAGTCCCGTGTATGAGGAAATCAAACTTTTGAGATCGCCAATGATCTCATACAAGGGGTAGTCTGAGTCCTGGAGCTCCTCATACTTGGAGCCCTCCAAAACGTCCGTGGCTTGGTCGAACAACCCTCTCACCACCAATTGACTAAGCAACGTATTCCAGAAACTTTGGTGTTTGTATGGTTGTGGATTTTTGAGCATGATATCTTCTATGAACTCATCGCTGATGTTGGGGTCAAATGTGTTGACCCAATGCACCAACAACTCTGGTTTCTGGTTGACACTGGGGTAGAATATGTTTGCCTGGAGACACTCCAAGATAATCAAGACATTGTCCAATTCTGGGTTTTGTTCTAGTGCTGCCGATTCGTTCAAGTTGGAAATCAATACACGGAGCCTCTCAACCACCTGGGCAAAGGCATCGTTTACCTTTTGCTGTTTCCTCTCGTATTGCACCTGTGGACTTGTGTGGTCAGTCCGAAGCCCAATCTGCTCTTCGTGCGGCTTTTCCATGTCTACTCGGGTGATATTGGATTTACTAAGCCCTTCAATCACCTTAAATAAAGAGTTAACGTATTGCACGTACTGATCTGCATACGAGTCTGATACCCACAAACTCGCCTTGTATTGGTTGCTGTTGAAATCCATCTCAAGTGGATCTAACGATAACAACCAATCGTTCAATTCAATATAAGTCTTGTTAGACTCAAAGGTGTGCCTGTTGAACACCTCCAACTCTTCGTCTTCGCTGTGATCTGTCGTTTTGCTATCAGATATAGCCTCCGTCTCCGATGACATGCCCACTTCCTCGTCTTCGGGAATATCAAGCATGTCTATCTCGTCGAACTGGTTGTATTCCTCAAGCATGTTTGTTGTGATGTAAAAACTTTTTGTTTTCAATGCGATTTTATCATAGTGAGCATTTGCTGCTGAAGGTTGAGTTTTGTTCTGGTTTTATTGAAATGGAAGGTTAATAGACATTAGAGTACTGAGGGAGTACTTTTTGATCAGTAGCGAGTGTTGATAGTTAGCGAAGGGCTTACAGTTATAGTGAAAATTGTGTTGTGAGTGGGATTTGTGTAGTTGAAGAGAATTGAATACTTTTAGTGAAAACTGCGTAGAATTGTAGTGAAAACTGCGTAGAATTGTAGTGAGAGAGTATACTTCTAATGAAAATCACGTAGAATTGTAGTGAGAGAGTATACTTCTAATGAAAATCACGTAGAATTGTAGTGAGAGAGTATACTTCTAATGAAAATCACGTAGAATTGTAGTGAGAGAGTATACTTCTAATGAAAATCACGTAGAATTGTAGTGAGAGAGTATACTTCTAATGAAAATCACGTAGAATTATAGGGAACATCGGTGCACTGTAAATTGCTTAAGTGAGAAAATAGCGTAGACACGCAAAACAGATTTAGGGGAAATTAGCGATGCATATTCATAGTGAAGCACCACAATGGTTTATGAGTTTCCAATAACCATATCCATTCACTCATACTGTCGGAATTCTTTATTAATCTGTAGAATCTTTTAATGGCTGGACATATATGGTATACATTATTCTTTATAGTTCTGCTATTGTTAATTCTTCATCTTTTTCTCCTATTTTATTCTATCCTCTTTACTATTCAATGATATACAGTTTATTATTGCATCTATTCTCTTATCTGTTCTCGTTATTTGATCTGCACTGGTTAATTTAACTTATTTTGTTACTGGTTATTGTTACTGGTTAATTTAACTGGTTATTGTTACTGGTTAATTTAACTGGTTATCTGTCTATGTGATACACTCATACGACAAACTCTCCAATAGCTCGATATTCTTCGAACACGCCATATAAACTTTGGACTTCTCCTTCTTCCCAGCCTTGGCCACCACGAACTTTCTGATTAACCGCATATCGACCACCCCCTCTGCCTTCTCCAACTTGAAGTCTAAGCTATCCACAAGTCGCTGTTTGTAAGAAAGTGAATCTTCAGTATACTGGATCGAGTACGAACTGAGCTCCTCATTACACTCATCAACCGTTTCTTCAATTTTAATATTTTCAACCTTTGATATTTTATAGATGGCTCCATTCAAGGTTCCTATAAGAGCCACTCCAGACGTGTAACCATTAGTAGTTTCAAACAATTGTACACAATTAATTTGGTCCCCGCCAATATTGAACTTACAGGCTGGAGAGGTGCTCAGATGAATGGTGACATTACCAAAGACATCACCTGTTATTGTTAATATTTCCCCATCTTGTCTTTGCATGGCGTCTATGCATGTCAAGTACTGTTGGCTCAAAGTGCTACTCAGTTCAATCATTTTAAGAGTAACTGTGTCTTCGGTGCTTTCCACTTCGGCCTCAATGTATCCCGTAATATCCCCAATGTACACATGGTTGTCAACAACAGCATGTCCGACTGTCAACCTCAGACCTTTCAACTCATCTGCGAGTATTCTTCGAGCTGTCAATTCCCCTGATATACCCATTTGGTATTCAATCAATAACATGATATTCCCAGAAATGCTCATCACAGTTTGATCGAAAACCTTGAGGGAACAAAGTGTACACTTTGGAATGTCTATGGGGTACCTATGCCTAGACTGGAGCTTTTGATTCTTGATTGTGAAAACTTCCAAATGGTGGGTGGAGTCGCCATCAGAACTCAAAACAACAAATGGAAGCCCCTTCATGGGAAGCACTTCGGTTTGAGGAAACACCGAAATGTCAATGAGCTCCACAGGCGCATCGTGAATAAATAGAACCTTGGCCGTTTGTGAGTCAACAAGTTCAATGTGTGAAACTGTCTTGATCATGCCCGACTCATCAAACCTCGATTCTCTTGATAGGGCAATAATGTACTTGTTGATGGATATACTTTTAATAAATAATTTCTTGGAGTGAACCATTCTGTTTTGGAGCTGTTCTCCACGAGACTCGGTCTCTTGGACACTAAACGTACAGAGATCAGTTCCCTTTATCAAAACCACAATCACATCTTTCCACTGCAGAACACCAAGAATGTTTCTTTGGTGGCCCAAACGGCATACCCGAAAGTATTGAAATAATGAGTCCTTTTGCAAAGTGTACAATGTGTCTTCCGAATATAGGACAATCTTACCACTCAAATTCTGGATTTTCAACGGAAGGTTGGTTTTCCATGACACGACAAACCCCTCGTAGGCAAGTGTCTTTAGGTTGAACTTGGCTTGAAAGAGATTCCCTTCTGTATCCAGAAAAACAGCATACATGCTGTTTTCGATAAAGCATACAAGACTGAAGACCCTTTCGTTTCCAGGAAGTCTACCTTCAGAAACCTTTTGGAATGTACTCGAAGACACCTCATTAGATGACACCTGTTTGAATTTGTTGTGATACCTGAAAATGGTGTATGTGTGATCTTCCGATACAACAAACAATACATGGGAAGATTCGTATTTTATTACAGCAAATGATTCCACTGGTTTCAGAATAGGTACCATAGCTTGTAACCCGCCATCGTGGAAGGATGCGAGATGGGTTCCTGTGAAGAAAAATGCATAATTGTGACAAAACTTGCCCTCTTGCAAATGCTCGTTTAATATGAGAGATGAGTTTGCATAGATGCCCTCTTGTGTTAACAAATGGAGCGAGTTATTTATGAGGGCTGCATCCATAATGGACGAGTCGATGGGTATAGGCTCTGCTTTTTGGAAATCATAAAGAGAGTTTTTGCCATTCATATCGCTAAGTATCAACTGGTGTGTATTATGAACGGCGCAGACAGTAGTGTAGATACCCAGTAGGCGAGCCTGGTTTTCTAGTTTGAGAAGCGATTGCTGGTAACTCGAAATCACAAGTTGGCCAGACTCGTATCCTCCTTGACATGTGATTATATCTGGGTAATTTATCGACAAGTTTATGATTGGGGTTGTGTTTGAGTCGAACCAGCAGATTTGAATATGAGGTTTTTGAGGGAGAACCTTGAACAAGACAGAGGTTGAAGATCTTGAGGATAGATAGAAGAACTCATCTGAGATATGGTGGAGACCATTTTCTATTGGGATGGTTGACAATCCCAAACTGATGAGGTTGAAGTTTGCGATAGTGACCTCGCGTCCCACAATGGATAAATTCAAGTATATCATAAAGGTGTTTCCCAAGTTGGACACCACGATGATTCTGGATTCGTCGATCACTGTGTGAGCGACAAACACCTCTTCCGGGCGTATTAACTTTACGGTCTTTGTAACCATGTTACCGTTTGAGGAAAGTGAAGTATCCTTGATGTTGTGTGCAAGCAGGACCAACTTTAGGTTTGGGGGGAAGTAGAACAAGTGGGTGGACGAGAGCACCAACGCACCGCCCTGGGGCACTGCAATCAAGCAAGAAGGTGGCACGTGGAAGCTGGAGAAATCCAGTCTTTCAAGTGACAATGAGTTGTTGAGGATGGTGTAAGTTCTCATTGTGTGTTCCATAAAGATATCTCTATAAATGATTACGATGGAGGAGTCTGAGAGCACCGCCAAATGGGTCAATGACCCACCGCCAATGGAGCTTGTGGATGGCTCCCAGAGACGAGACTCGCTGAACCCCCTCTTTGTTTGTACTTTTTTGAACGCATCCAACGAGGTGATGTCTTCGTTTAACTTAAAGTAGTGAACGTACCCCATCACCAAACTCACGATAAAGGCTCCTGGTAGAGGGGTGATGCTTGGTTTGATGTCCAAGGTGAACTGGTGGCCGTGCACGTCAAGTTCTGTGAGTTTGTGCACCACTAGCTTATCGATGCCCTCTCTATATATCACACTCAACACATTGTGCGAGTCAAGTACAACTAGAACGTGATCAGTACCAATCGTGATGGGTGCGATGGCAACCACATCTCCATTCATATACGCAGAGAACTTCGGACTCAACCCAACAGGCTCAATGCCAACCTCGTGGATCTCTACACGACCCAGCTTCACTTGCACCAACACGGGATCATCGGTATCGGAAAACTGGCAATAGAGCGATAGGTGCACCTGGTTGGGACCTTGCAACTCACTCAAAAGGTACATATTCTTCGTAGTAACTGGCAACTCAACAGCTTCTCTATTCTCTACTTGGCGCGATTCCGATTCTCCAGGTTGCTTTTCACCTGCTGGTGGTGGGATGTCGCGGTGCTGTGTTGATCTGCGCGCGAATCGCAAACACCTGTTGTTGTAGCTCAAGCATATACACACTGTATCCCAAAAGATGCCATACACTCACGCAGCCATACATTACTCGCAGTTATACATTTCTCTCGAAAGCGGCCATACACTATGGTAGCCTACTCGCTATAGCAGCAGCAGCAGCAGCAGCAGCAGCAGCAGCAGCCCTCACAAACACACGATGATTGCTCCACAAATGTCGCGAATCAATAGTGCAACCGCCTTTGTTTGTGTAACGGTGTTTGTGGCTATACCAAATAAAAAAGAAAAGTCTTGTAACGCCAAAGGGGTCGCTAGTGTTTTGTATAAATAAACACGACAAGTAGGAGAATTGGGTTACGTGTGATGACAAGTGCAGGCAATGACCATTCGTCCACGGGGCTGCGGGCTGGTTCGCAGGACGGTCAGCGCACGGTGCCATCGCAAGGGTCTCTAGAGGAATCAAGGTTACCATGGAAATTCAAAAACTTGTTACGGATCCCGTCGACAAAGTCAAAGACTCGTCCAGCGCCGCTGGAGACGGATGCTCTGGATAACAAGGAGGTGAAAAAGACATCCAATGAGAAACGTGACGAGGGCGTCACAGTTAACAATTGTCCATGTTGTGGGACCCTTCTCAGTTACCCATCGAAATCAATGAAGTTTAGGTGTTCGGTGTGTGATACTACTAGTGTACTCACTCCGTATGAGGCTCCAGACCCAGCAGTTGTTCCCAGGAGCTTATCCTATCATTATATCAGGGGACTTGTGGATAATTGTTTGAATAGGGCGCAGCTGTCGAGTAATACGGATCAAAGTCACAATGTTAAAAGGTATCCTAGAGATGTTCAGAATGTCAATCATCATCAAAATTTTCAGAGCGTTCAGAATGTGAATCATCATCAGAATGTTCAGAATGTCCAGAATGTTCAGAATGTTCAGAATGTCCAGAATGTTCAGAATGTTCAAAATTACCTTATTCAAAGTGCAAATCAAAATACAACTCACCCATACGCTAACCTGAATACTCGCACAAAGAACCCAAATGCTCCCTCATGTAACACAAATAACCCAGATGCACCTCAACCAAATCACTCAATCCACGATATCTTTGAACCCTTGTCTCGTACACTCTATCACCTGTTCAAGTCGTACGAATGCATTAACTCATCGTTCCGGATTAACACAAATAGTAGGAATCCTCATTATTCATCCTCCAACATCAACTACCGTGAGGTGCGCGACACATTTCATTTGTTGCTGAAACTCCCCACCAGACGGCCATTGTTTAACGCTCTCCGCGGGGCGTTTGACTTGACAAGACGAGTCAATGTGTCTGCGTCCAAAGACACCAATCCCAACTCGTTAGCATGGATTCTTATTCTTTTAGAAATCCCGTTTTTGTCCCGGCCTTTGCAGGAACCCGTCAAACATGACACCCACCAAAAAATGTACGACCATCCAGATATCCACAGCATCTGCTACGACATTTTGAAAAGATGCATTGGTCTCCTTCTGAACTTGACAACACACAAACATGTCAAATATATAGCGAGCTGGTTCTCTAAGTTAAGTGCAGACGACTTTGTTACCAAGGTTGACTTGTTCAACTTGTATATCACATTCCATCTACGCAAGTACTTTTACATTGCTAACACCAAAAACTCGCACACGAGATCGGCGTCCATGTCAGCGGTAACCCACGACCAGACTCTGAGAAATTTCCATGATGTATTTGAAAATCTCCCGGTAAAGGCAGATCTGGATGACGAAGAGGTTTTGTTTTCGCCAACTTTTAAGAAACCAAAGCCCACCACCAAAATCCGTATCCAGCAGTATGGCACGAACTGGCACATTCGCACGCTGGCTGTGGTGTTGTCCATCTACTGGAGAGCCAACTCGATAAGAGGCTCGTACAAAATCCCAGTGTCCACTTTTTACAATTCTTTGGTGGACTTTGTGAATATGAAACTCGACTTTGATGCATGGCAACAGAATAGTCGGAGACGAGGCTCTGACGAGCCTGCGTCGGCAGACTCCATGTCTGCAGTGTTGGACTATATTCACGGATCAACAAAGAGGAGCATTTCCTCTTCAGCAAACTATTTTATTTGCCAGTATCCCTTTCTCATTTCTCTTGGAGGTAAGATTTCTATACTAGAGTATGAAGCCAAACGGCAAATGGAAAGAAAGGCAGAGGAGGCGTTTATCAACTCTTTGGACCAGCAGATTGCTATCGACGTGTACTTTAGAGTTCGTGTTCGACGTGAATACATTGTTCAAGATTCGCTCCAGGCCATCAAGTTGGCGCTGAAGGATAGTTTGAAGAAATCATTGCGCGTTCAGTTTATTAACGAGCCTGGGATCGATGCTGGAGGTCTTAAAAAGGAGTGGTTCTTTTTACTTTCCAAAGCAATCTTTAATCCACAGGCTGGGATGCTCTACAATGCAGAGGAGTCCAACTTTCTCTGGTTTAACATCAAGCCAATTGAGAACTTTGAGATGTACTATTTGTTTGGGTCTATTTTGGGACTAGCAATCCACAACTCGACCATATTGGATCTCCAGTTCCCATTGGCTATGTATAAGGTTCTTGTGGGGAAATCCTTGAACATTGATGACTTCCAGCAAGTGTTTCCCGTTTTGTATACTAACTTGATGAAGCTCCAGGGTATGAGTGCAGCTGAATTGGAGTCATTGGAGCTTACTTTTGAAGTGTCGTACAAGGATTTATTTGGCAAGCACAATACACACGAGTTAATTGCCAATGGGAGCAATATTGCTGTAAGCGTGGAAAACTTGGAAAGCTATATTCGTCAGTATTGGAGGTTTTTCATGGTTGATGGTATCTCAAAGCAGATAAAATCCTTGCACGAGGGGTTTTTGAATGTGGTTGGAGGGAATGGGCTATCGCTTTTCCTGGCTGACGAAATACAGCTATTGCTCTGTGGTACTGAGGAGGGCGACATCGACGTGAATATCCTAAGGTCTGTGACAAAGTACTCTGGGTGGGATTCGAGTGAACACGCTGAGAACAGCCAGGTTGTT
Organism: Kodamaea plutei; assembly: GCA_030705055.1. NCBI lineage: Eukaryota > Fungi > Ascomycota > Pichiomycetes > Serinales > Debaryomycetaceae > Kodamaea > Kodamaea plutei. The sequence goes on along the minus strand of JANIWJ010000018.1, from coordinate 17,975 downwards.
AAATGGTTTTGGGAATACTTTTCAAATCTTAGTTTCAAAGAGAAAAAGAAGCTTTTGGTATTTATTACAGGCTCGGATAGATTGCCAGCTACTGGTATTCTGAATCTCAATTTCAAAATCACTTTGCTTAATGCTAGGGACAGCGATAGGTTACCAATGGCTCACACATGTTTCAACGAGCTAGCCTTGTATGATTATGGTACTTCTTTGAAGTTGCGGCAAAAGTTGACTAAAGCTGTGTATGAAAGTGAAGGTTTTGGAATAAAGTAGCTAGGAATATGAATAAGAATATGAGCGAGCTGTGTAAGAATCTGAGTAGTCTGTGTGAGACTGAGCGGTGTGTGAGACTGAGCCATCTGTGCGAGACTGAGCGGTCTGTGCGAGACTGAACGGTCTGTGCGAGACTGAGCGAGCTGAATTAGTGAACGAACTGTATCAGAAATCAGTATAGCTGAATTAGTGAACGAACTGTATCAGAAATCAGTATAGCTAAATAAAAGATTACTAAGAGCACTTTTATAACCATTAGATAGTAACGTAGCCTTTTCAGACTGAAAGCTCACGCTAATTCTGACTTTAACTTTGCAAATGCCATGATCTTCGTATTGACTGTATCATAAATGTTGCATCTCAACGCAATATTCGTGACCATTTGCAACTATTTGTACAAAGCTATATGGATTTCTCAAATACGTTTCTTTTGACAACTCAGGCCCATTCAACGAGTCATGATATTCATGGCAGATGTATAGATTAAGGTTCCCTGCTCTAACTAGTTATATAGATTTAAATCAATTCCCTCAGAAATAGATTGGACTGTTGGATAAATGATGAAATGATTCTGAAATGATTTTGCAATGATTCTGAAATGGTTCTGAAATGATTCTGAAATGATATTGCAATGATTCTGCAATGATTCTAACAAATGATGCTAACAAATGGTTCTAACAAATGGCTCTAACAAATGGTTCTAAAATGGTTCTAACAAATGGTTCTAAAATGGTTCTAACAAATGATTCTGAAATGATTCTGCAATGATTCTAACAAATGAAGCTAACAACTGGTTCTTACAAATGATTCTGAACTATGGCCAAGTCATGGCGTCTCAAAGAGATAATCATCCTACAACTACCACTCTAGTGACGAAAGACAGGAATTATACGGTAACCGAAAACATTCGATGTTCGGTCGTGTGAAAAGTTCAACTGCGCAGCCAATCACAGGAACGTAATTCTTTGTTAGAAAACAGACCTGCACGTTAAAACTGTATAACGAAAAAAACAGAAAAAATTTCAAACAAGGTTCTTAGAACGGACTAGCAAGAGTTAACCATAGTATTGATACAGAAGATGTCATCCCTTGCTTTCAGATCATTGAGAAGCGTTGGCTTGAAGAGTAAGTTGAGATGGATAATAATTTCGGGGATCACAATGGGACCAGCTGGAACCATCAGTGGACAGATCCCCAGGGTAAAAGAAAGCACTTTACTAACCACAGCATTTAGATGTTAGAGCTCTTTCTAGCACTACTTCATCCTTGTCCAGCTACAAGCACCCAGACTACACCGAGTACTTGAACGGTAAGTCGGAACAAAAGAACAGAAACATTGCCTACTTTATGGTTGGTTCCATGGGTTTGCTCTCTGCTGCTGGTGCCAAGTCCACTGTCGAAGCCTTCCTCTCCTCCATGGCTGCATCCGCCGATGTCTTGGCCATGGCCAAGGCTGAAGTCAAGTTGAGCGCCATCCCAGAAGGTAAGAACGTTGTCGTCAAGTGGCAAGGTAAGCCAGTCTTCATCAGACACAGAACTCCTGAAGAAATTGAAGAAGCCAACCAGGTCGATGTTTCCACCTTGAGAGACCCACAAACTGATGCTGACCGTGTCCAAAAGCCAGAATGGTTGGTCATGCTTGGTATCTGTACCCACTTGGGTTGTGTGCCTATCGGTGAAGCTGGTGACTTTGGTGGTTGGTTCTGCCCTTGTCACGGTTCTCACTACGATATCTCCGGTAGAATCAGAAGAGGTCCTGCTCCATTGAACTTGGAAGTCCCAGCTTACGAGTTCTCCGATGAAGACACCTTGCTTGTTGGTTAATCACAAAATCATATCATAATTGAATACAAATGTACAAATAAACGCATATTACATAGCCTTTTCTTCTTGTAGTACTCCTATTCTTATCCATAAGGTCTCAATCTATCACACTAATGAAACACCAAACGAAATACTCTAAACGAAATACCCAAACGAAATACTCCAAACGAAATACCCAAACGAAATACACCAAACGATTTCTTCAAGTTATATATTAAGTGAATCTTTGAAAACTCAATTATAGAAATCGTTCATACTGCAAATTCTTCAAATCTTGATTGTATAAATCTCAAGATGAATGAAATATCTTACATCGATACTTAGAACTATCACAAGAGCAATTTCAATCCATCACAAACAATCAGATCAACTATTAACCAATCTTATACGTTGTACTGTTAAAGTAACTGTTATATTTGGACTAATTTAGGAAATGGCTGCGTTTAAATTCCCTGAGAATCATTCATATCAACTTCATTAACAGCAACCATGCTCATAGGTAGCTCATCTGGGATAGTATACCAAATTTTGGACTTCCAATCTCCTTTGATCTTTTCAACAGTCCATTCCTCAGTAATAGCACCAGCTAAATCGGAAAAACTCTCCAACAGTTGTCTGAAGTAATGACTAATCAAATCTCTATCTATGTTAATCGGTAGATAGTCCTCGCAGTAGTGCATTCTGTAAAATACACTCCAGTGTATCATACTTCCCTTCTTGGGGACTCTTCTGTGCCGTCCAAGGTTAGGGATATATACAGACCTCCACTTGCCGTCATTATCTTCAACTTTATATCCCACTGGTAAAAGTTCAATGAGCCACCACATGAGCCAGCTTATTAACAATTGTCCCCCTGAGTAAGCAAACCTATGTACTGGTTTCTTTGGAAGTTTCTTGTTGATTATGCGGGGAGCCGGGGGCGATGGTTGAAGAACTTCAATTTCCGGTGGTATGTGTGTATATCTCAAGTTGCTCAGAATCCAACTCATGAATCTGTGTACTGAAGACAATTCTTGGTGCATTGGCTCCATTGGTTTACCGTAGCTGAGCATATCATGATTGCACAGAAGAAACCCTCCAGTAACTGGGTGGTTCTTGACAAAATTTACTAGCGAATCTGCCTTGAATTTCACGTTGAATTTGATAGCTTCCAGTATAATCCAACGAAGCGAAACATCAGACAAACTTTGGCCATTTATATCGGCTGGCCATCCACCACCACAGTCACCATGGTTTCCTGGAAAGAACATCTCAATAATATCCTCGGATGCTACAGACTCAAGTCTGGTGCTCGCACGGCCCCTATGCCGAAATAGGTTAGAAAGGAGCCTAGCAAAACTGGTGGGCATACTCCCCGTTGTTGAAGAGGTAGAAAACCAGTCCACTGTTAAAAAACTGGAAGATAAAGGCACAGATGGTGCAAGTGAATGATCCGTATCACTTTTATGGAAAAGTTTAGCTGGATAGTAGTTGGGCTCAAACATCACTTGTTTAAACTTGCTTCGTCTTTCGTCAAGACTGACAGCATGACGAACATGTTCCACTATAGAGCTTCTAGTCAGAAATGGAAATAACCTATCTCTTACCAAACCAACAGAATTCACAGTATCCCATAGCCCCATGAAGTGTATACCGACATCACTTCGACAAAACATTTTTTTGAAGTCATTGATAAGACTTAACTTGGTGTTAGAAACTCCAGGCTGTCCAGCATTCTCCCAGTCAGAATAAAGGTTCCACGCTATTTCAGTCATATCTTCCATTCCCTTGTTCAATAGACCCACGCATTCAATCATCCCGGCCATCACCCGACCACAGAAACTGCCTCTACTGAATCCAAAAACATACACACGGTCACCCGTGTTATAAAATCTGCTGAGGAAATGATATGCCTTAAGAACATGTTGCTTTAAGGTGATTGCAAGCATCACGTCTACCAGTTCCTCAACCGTGTTCAATTTGGACTTGATCCCTCGTGTTTTGTTTGTTAGTGATATCCCGATCCCAGGCTGGTAGTAACACAACTGATCGCTGCTGCTCTTGTCCAACATCCCAAAAAGCCGGAGAACATTTGTGTATGGTTTTTTGCCAAAGTCATTGGCTGTTCCATCTAAGCATAGTATAATATTCTTAGGCTTGCAAGTGTCCCTATCATAACTTGATTGGTACATCGTTTTTTTTTTTTTTTAGCCGCTGATAATTGCTGCAAAAACAAAAGAAATGTGCGCGAGAAACAGTTTACCGAATATATTGACTAATAAGTACATTCTAACGAGTTAGTAGTGAAAACTGAGAGGTTTTTTGATATACTTTTGGTACCAGTTAAATATCCTCAGTATGGCTCAAGAATCCAGGTAGTGTAACTAAAGAATAGCTGAACACAGCATTGTGTAAAAGAATTCCGAAGCTCGATCCCGTTTGAATTTTACAATAATATCCTCAATAATCTATTCCCATATATACAAGTTCGAACTAGTTTGAGATTTACAATCATTTACTCTATAATTTATTCCCATATAAATATATATACAAAACCAGTTAAACACTAAAAACTTCAATCTTAGCCTTAGCATTATTTTTAGCGGTAACAATACAGAAGCCAGCACCCAAAGAAACGTCAGCAGAGGAGCCAGAAACTCCATTGTAGCCAGACTTAGATGGGTCGATTTCACAACCAACGCCAACACAGTCTTCTGGATTGTCACAAGTAATTCTCAAACCGAAGTTTGGCATCTGACCGAAAAAGTCATCATTGTGCTTTGGGTTCCAACCGATCTTAATATAGGTGTTACCACTTGCGTCAGTGTTGGCACCGGCAACATAAGGAGCCCAGTTACCGATTGGTTGTGCGGATGTACCCCAAACACAGCCATCCTTGGTGGAGACACCTGGAGCATTCACATAGTAGTGAGCTGCAGTACCAGCCCAATAGTCAGTACCTGGAACAGCAAGTGGGGACACAGAGTTACCATTAACACCAGTTGGGATCAACATGGCTTCATTACCAGGCAAGACAGTTTGGCAGAAGGAAACTTCCTTGTCGGCCTTGTTGGAAACATCAAGGGTACCAGCACCTTTGTAACAGTATGGCTTGTTTGGAAATGGTTTCGAAACGGAACCATCAGCGTTACACTTCAAACCACCATTCATTGATTGCGGGTAGGTATAAGAAGTGGCAGATGGGTCCCATTGTGCAGATAATTGACCTGGTGGACAAGCGTATGGACAGTAGCTACCGGCAGTACATTTTTGGTCTGGCAGAATAGCCCATCCAGCATTTCCAGCTTCCGGAGCAACTTCGACCAACCCCAAGTCAGTTGGGAAGGCACAGGTAACATCTCTCTTGTCAAAAGGAGCGGCGTTAGCAGTAAGAGCGACTGCAATCAAAGTGGTTAACTTGAAAATCATTGTAAAGAATGTGTGTGTAGTAAAGGAATGTAGTTGTTTCTAGGAAACTGTGTTTTAAATGAACGTAAGGGGTTGTAGATTCAAGTAATATTGGTGATCCTTTCCCCATTATATAGTTTTTTGTCCTTCCATGTTTCTGATAGTCCCTCCATCTGTTCATTTCTTTTAACAATCTCTTCTTTGGCAGTCATTAACGTTCCACAATATAGAGCCAGTGAAAAAAAAAAATAAAAAAATAAAAAATAAAAGCCGTTGGGTAGATTTTGTGATTCATTTTCAAATTGTGAATACGGAGAGATTCTAGACTCTTGACCATAACGGCCGTCCAAGTGCAGGAGCCAGGAGGTATTTGCGTCGGGTGTAAATTAATTGGGTTTAGCTGTGAGAAAAGTAATGGAGTATTTTTTGAGTGTCAAGGGTTTGAATTAGTCTTGGATGATTCTGGAGCGTTTCTAGTTAAAGTATATACTGCTGATTCTGTACTGTGTGTATACTAAGGGCACACTAATGACAACTTTGCGCATTAAGAGCCCTTTGTACACACTGTGTATCTCTGTGTACAGTCAGTGTGTCTTGTACACATTCCTCTCTGCACAGGGTGACATCAGGGTGCAATATGATTCACTCAAAACTTACACTACAGTCACCAAGAACCTGCTTGACCAAATTGGTGACCTCATAGCTAAGATTTTGGGAGTGTGTTTGAGCATAGTAGTATTCTCTAGGCATCGAGTGTTTAAAATGAACTGACTATCAATTCGGGAAAAGAAATGCAGATGCGTATTTATTACGAGACTTATGCATACAAATCATCTCGAATTAATTACTACATTTGCAGCCTAATTGGTAGCGAAGAAAATATTTTCATGTGTCCTCGGACTGACAATTTTGACGTTGTAAGACACAGAATGATGCAGAATAAAATTCTGAAAAGACTAAATCATGTGAACTTAAGAGTGGAAGACTCATCTTGAGAAGGGCAAAATTGAAAAGAAAGAAACAAGAACATGCCATACCAAGAGGCAAAAGAGTCAACGGTATGACCGTTGAGATCATGCAATGGTTAGCCTGGGGTAATCTCCATGTTTGTCTTTTCTTTTTGGATTATCCTGGAACTCATCTTAACCCTTCTCTCTTCCTTTGGTAAGACTCGAAGATGAATTGCTGAAAAAGAAACACCTTCCGCTAAAGACGATGGCCAATTTGTATGCAGTCTTTCTGATCACCTAATAAAGTGGTATGCAGTACTATTCACACATATTCATCACCTGCAGGATGTCTTCACCTGTCATGTGTGTGAAAAAAAAATGTTGTACGCAGTATGCAGTATATTTTCCTGGCGATGTTCCATCTGATATCCATTTGATTACCAACCGCCCATGGGGTGTATGTGGTGTGGAAATCTGGTGTCAGCTGATTTCGAGCATATACGGATAATGTCTCGGCTACGTGGTCTAGATTGCGCTTGTCTAGCCGTAGATGGCTTTCTCTAACCGTACATTTTTTGTGACAAACGCCTCGAAAAGCTTTTGTGCATCTGTGTGCTTGAGGTCGACCGTTCCAATGACCGATCATTCGCTGTATCAATCTTCTCTGATATATCGGTCTAGACCTGATCTTTGTGGATGTTACAAATCTGTCTCATAGACGTCATGATTTGACTTACCTCTTCTAACCTTATCTGGCATTTATCTTTACGTGTCAAATCACTTTCCACCGCCGCCCGAGCCGTCATCCCTGAAGGATGTTTGCGGTAGCGGTCGCGCTGGTCCCTATTGAGCGCTGTATTTGACCGTGCCGACTCCGATGGCGATTTCCCAAAGCGTTGTTTTGTGGTTATGTAATCACGGTGCAGATAAGCATAAATTTCATACATGGTAGGCATGGACTGCTCAAAGGGTTCGTACTACTGTAGATTAGGGTAACTCGAGACTGCAGCTTTGAATCTAGATTTTCATAAAGTCACATAATACTTAACCCGCACTATTTCTCGAGATTTGAGTTATAGAGGTGCTGAATATCAAAACCGTCATCTCCAGCTTCAATCGGCAAAAGTCGATCGGCAAAGTAGATTGATATCTCAGGTGAAAACCAAGCATTACTGGTACGCCAATCAGTATCAAAGGCTACTCTACTATTTGACTTCTTGGGAAGGTTTTGTCCACTCTATAGCATTTACGGGGCCTCGGTTACACAGATCTCATTACATAGTTTTCTTGATTATTTCTTAGTAAAGTGAATTTTCTGTTTCTTGTAAAGTCATATTTGTCAATGAGTGCAAGCACTCAAATACCTTACAAATACTTAAAAGTTGTCCTATACACACCAAACAATTGCCACCATAACAGTCTAGAATCTACCGTAAAACACCAAACATTAAATCAAGCACAAAGTACTGGGGACTGGATATTTACATGCATGTAATAAATGCATATCAAATGATACAATAGAAACAAAATGTTAGATTTTTCATCAAATTTGGGTTCATTTTCCCATTGATTTCATAGTAGCTTCATGTGACGATCCATTTAGAAAATATGAGTAGGAGCTCCAGTTTCTTAGATCTTGAAGAACATTGAGCTGCTATCTATTAGGCTGTATCTAATGAAGTTCAATATCAATATCATAGAACCATAATATGAGTTCACATTTCTCAAAGAAGTTTCTATTTCTCAGGGCCCTCTTTATATGAATTTGTTTTAAAAGCTGATAAAATTATTTGTAAACAAACTTCCTTCCACTGTAAACGAATCCTATAGTGATGGATTTTTCCAACTTTATTGAGCTTAGTATAATTGTTGGATTATAAGGTATTTAGTATGTTCATACAAGATTGGAAGCGTGGATTGGATCAGAGAATATGTTTTCGTACTGTTGCCAATTTTCAACCATAAAAACAGCTGTTTAAGCACTGCACCATAAAACTGAGGGCTGAATTTCCCTTGCAGCCTTTTCTTGTATTTAATGGTTCATTGGAATCTGAGAGAAACAGAAATCACATCGGGTTTAGAATTATTCCATGTAGTGCACCATCGAAAAGTATGGCGAATTCTAAGAGATACAGAATGATTTAGAATCTCTAGTTTCAATTTACCAAACTATGGCCCCAAAAGAGGTTTAAATACTGTGAGTTCAAATTGTGTAAAAGTAGATAAAAGAATATTTGCGGATGTTAGCAATAGAAGACAAACTCGAAGAGATAAGCTTGCAAACTGCACTAGTCGGTCGCCAATCTGTAGGGGTCGTGATTAGTCGGTGGTTGTAAAATTTAGAAAGATTCCCTGGAAAGATATATTGGAGAGATTCGAAGGATAGGTATAATACAGAGAGTTACACTGTAGAAACACTGTTTAATACGCCGTGGAATACACTGTAGAAACACTGTTTAATACGCCGTGGAATACACTGTAGAAACACTGTTTAATACGCCGTGGAATACACCGTAGAAACACTGTTTAATACACTGTGTAATACACCGTGAACACAATTTTTGACTACGTTATATACACTCCAAACCCAAATAAGCAAAATATCTCAGAGAGATTATAAAATACATGAGCGGTTCCATCGTGCGGGCCCTCAAATGGGACAACGGGTATGAGCAGCAGTTTCTTGCTGTGAATCCTATAGGAGACGAAGTGATATTATATCAAACCAACCACGAAGACCCTGGGATGCAATCGAATGAGCTTCTCAAGCTCAGCAGTCGTCTGGGATTTGAGAACATCCAGTGTTCATCGTATCTCTCTCTGAACCACGGCATAACTGGTGTTGGTTCTATCAGCGGGAATATTTCTATTTTCGACTTGACTAAGCCTACGTCGTCGATACTCAAGTTGAGGCCCAAGCAGAACCGGCCCTGCAATGCCATCAGTTTTAACAACGGCACGTTGGTGGCTGCTGGGTTCGATAAGGGAAGACAAGATAACTCCTTGCATATTTGGAATGTGGAGCACTATTCACGCAGCAGTACGAACGACCATATCAAGCGTCCCCTCAGCACATACCTCCCTAACGAAGCCATTTTGTCTGCTGTGTTCTATCCAGACTTGACCAACAACTTGGTTTGCGGTTCATACAAGTTTCTTCGGGAAATCGATTTGCGTCAAGAGCAACCAGTGTTCCAGATGGCTAGCAAGTACACGTTGGGGTTGACGATCGATCATTTCTACAATTACATGTTCCATTCATTTAGTGAGGATGGCTCGCTTGCAATTTGGGACAGGCGTAAGTTATCTAGTGGAGGGTACTCCAAGCTGAAGCTGGCCTCTACGGAAATGCCTGTCTTGCAGTTTAATAAGTTGTTGAACGACTCTCTGTCGCGTAAGAACCATAATCCGTGCGTGCGCTACTCCACTATTCGCCAGGGTGAGTTTGCAGCTGTATTCAACGGTGACTTGATTCGGCGATGGGGTACTGAAATTGTACCTGTGGCAAAGCACCAGCCGGCCGCACGCCCCAAGAAGGAGTTGGCCCCGACCGTTTTACAAAGCTTGAAACAGCAATCGGCACAACTCTACAAGGCCAACGAAGAAAGCATTTTTGTCTCTTGTGTGTTGGACGTCAAGACAGATTACGAGAGGGTGGTTTCCTTTGATTATTCCCCAGATATAGCATCACAAACCTCCACCAACTTTGTTTGTATGAGACAGTCCGGTAGCGTGTTTAGAATGCCTGTTGTTGAGTCTATAGAGACGTTGGCTTTCAATTCGTTCAACGAGTTTACCATTTCCGGTACTGAGGGGACCTTGACGAAATTTGTCAGCGATCGTGAGATGAATAAGGAGAGTTTGCCGACGCCCTCTGTGCGCGAGGATGATCGTACCAGGGAGATTGAAGCGCGTCTTGCCGAGTATAACTTGCCTGATGACGTGCGCAAGTACAGCAACGCGGAATCATCCGAGGTTGACTCCACTGTGGATGATGAGAGTATAGTACAGGGATTCAGCGCAACGCGCAAACAGGAGATGGCTGACGACTACGACGACGACTACGTTGCACCACTGAAGTTCCTCGATGTGCTGAATGTGATTAGTAACGATATCGGCTCGAACATCCGGCGCCGCGCCCACTTTGGCTACAGTGTCGATGCCGACAAAAACATTCGGGTGTTGGGGAACTTGAATGTGTTGGACCAGCAGCAGTTTTTGCGTAACACGTGGAAATGGCTCAGTTTGGCCAAAAAGTCCTTGGATAAAGGAACCATGATTCTGGAGGGGATTGACTTGGGGTATCAAGGAGTGTTGGGTATCTGGCGGGGTGTTGAGGAGATGAACAAGAGCCGCGTAGCCACTTCCAGCGAGCCCATTACTGACGATTTGTTTGCACAAGCCGTCAAGCTGATTGTGCTGTCCAAGGGCAAAAAGACTGCGGGAATCACCATCCCGGGGAACAGTGAGCACAAGACGCAACGTAAGTTGTGTCTTATAGTGAGTGGGTGGTATTTGACTGATGCTGAATTTGATGAAAAGTTGAAAGTGTTGGTGAACTTGGGATTCACGGAAAAGGCTGCTGGCTGGGCTGTGTTCCATGGTGATGTGCCCAAGGCGATTGAGATTTTGGCCAATTCGCTGAAGGAGAGGTTGCGCTTGATGTCTACAGCAGTTGCCGGGTACTTGGCATACAAGAACGATTCAGTGAACAGTCCCTGGAAAGACCAATGTCGCCGTATGGCGCTGGATTTGGACGATCCGTACTTGCGTGCAATCTTTGCCTTTATTGCTGACAATGACTGGTGGGATGTGTTAGATGAACACGCGCTACCATTAAGGGAACGTTTGGGTGTTGCGTTGCGTTTCCTTTCAGACAAAGACTTGACTGTGTATTTGAATAGGGTTGCAGACACAGTTGTTGCTCGAGGGGAGTTGGAAGGTCTTATTCTCACTGGTATCACTCCTCGAGGAATCGACTTGTTGCAAAGTTTTGTTGATCGCACAAGCGACGTGCAGACTGCTGCGCTTATCTCTGCGTTTGCGTGTCCGCGCTACTTTGCCGACGACCGTGTCAAGCACTGGGTTGACTGTTACCGCAACCTTCTCAATTCCTGGGGGATGTTTGGAGTGCGTGCCAAGTTTGATGTGTCTCGGTCCAAGCTTCTGAAGAACTCGTCTGGCCAGATGACGCTTAAGGCTGCTCAGAAACAAGTGTACCTCCAATGCATCAGGTGTAATAAAAACATTGGGAAATCAAGCAAACTGGGGGGTAGCCACCAGCAAGCAGGCAATGGTGTTGTTCCCGGCGGCGCCATCCCTCAAGCTCAGGTGATGATGAAACAATTCAAAAATAAACTGCAGAATAACATTTTGACATCGTGCCCGCATTGTGGGGCTCCGTTGCCTCGATGTTCGATATGTCTTCTCAACATGGGCACTCCATTACCTTTGGAACCTTCAGATCGTATTCCAGAAAGAACCTTGGGGAACAAGATCGAAAATAGGTTTAGAGAGTGGTTTAGTTTCTGTTTGAGTTGTAATCATGGGTCTCATGCCCATCATGCTGAGGAATGGTTCTCAAAGCATTATGTGTGTCCGGTGCCTGATTGTAATTGCAGGTGTAATAGTAGGTAGATAACGGTAATAAATGTAACAACGTTAAGAGCAAAGGAGCTTGTGTAAAGGAGCTTTGTAGCGACAATGGAATTTATGTAGTTCTAATACTATTGTCTAATATAATACTCTTGTCTAATATAATACTCTTGTCTAATATAATACTCTTGTCTAATCTAATACTCTTGTCTAATCTAATACTCTTGTCTAATCTAATACTCTTCTCTAATCTAATACTCTTCTCTAATATCATAATTCTAATAAATTTGCTCTAATAACTTCGGAGTGTAATATTCAACATCGTTTCTATCGATTCCCACAACTATTTGGTAGGATTTCGCCAGAATTCCGTAGGAATTGGAAACTGTCGCGTTTCTTGTCACTACACTTTTCTCATACAGGAACCAATTGTGAACATTACATATTCGTGCTTTCTTCGCTGTTGTTTAACCATTTGTCGTAATGTTCATTTATTCACATTCAACTATGCACACTTGAATCATTCATTGTCTTATGATCACCCATTTGTTAGCATCCGACAATCGGTGCTCTACAATCGGTTGCGATCAAATGGTTCGCTATAATCAGCTCGCTACTAATGGTTGGCTATAATCAGCTCGCTACTAATGGTTGGCTATAATCGGCTCGCTACAATCGCGCTATAATCGGCTCGCTACAATCGCGCTATAATCGGCTCGCTACAATCGCGCTATAATCGGCTCGCTACAATCGCGCTGCAATCGGCTCGCTACAATTGGTGGCTGAATTCCATTCATCGATCTCATTACACAAGGAAAAAAGGTTTGGATTCCCTGGATCAGGTCATTCGCGGTGAAATTGTCTTAAAATAGCCACAGATCAAATCAGCAAACAACTTTCACTCTGGGATCACCCCTAATATACCGCGTTGCTGCTACAAGTTGATCACTATTCTCTCTCTCACAGTCATTCACAGTTGTTCACAGTCATTCACAGTCATTCAAAGTTATACACTCACACTGTCATTCACTGGCGTACACCGTCAGACGCTCTCATGCACTCGCGTGCTGATGCACTCTTTCTCTCTGTTTCTGTGTGTTTCTGTTTCTGTTTCTGGAGTTTCTCTAATCACGGGCTGTGATTTCTCAAATCTAGGCTTTTTTTTTTGGCAGCATTTTTTTTTGTTTATACTTGTTAACTTGTCAGCATGTCTCAAGCACCACGTAAGGATGATGTTCTAAACGACATTAATGGTAAGATCGAGGTTCAGATGAAGCTTATTCAAGGGTTCCAGACCTTGAAGAAGAAGACCACGAACCCAGAGGTGATCCAGCGGTGTAACACGCAGATTCGGGAGACTCAATCCAACATTGATTTCCTTCAGGAGACGTTACAAAAGTTGAAACTTCTGCGACAAGTAGATGCATCCAACCCCACTGGCGGCGACAACAATCCTGTGGGTCACGACGGGTCCGCACCTGTGTATACCCGGTTTGATTTGGTCAAGTATGACTGTCCATCTTTGGGCCACAAGATTCAACACATGTTGCAACAATTACAATTCAAATTGCAGGTGGAAAACCAGTACCGCGAGGCTAACGAGAAAATCTCCCACTTGTACCTTATGGACGGTGATCGCCTGTCTCTGAACGCTGCCGAGGGAGGCAGACAGGAGCTGGACCAGAGAATCAGTTTGCTCAACAAATCATTAAAAAAATACCAAAATGTCCATATTGATGTCGAAGACATCACTAGGGACTACGAGATATTCCTGTCCCCAAAACACGCAAGAAGACCCCTCACAGGTAAGTTGACCGTGGGTATCACCTGTATCCGCGACTTGGACCACATTGCCCTGCCAATGTTCTCAAGAAGACCTGAAACAGTCGTGGTGGTCAAGGTGGATGACGTGGAAAAAGTACGCACAAAACCTTCGAGAACAGGAAAGTGGAACGAAGAGTTCACCTTTGATATCGATAAAGGCCACGAAATCGAATTCTCCGTCATGGACAAATCGGCTTCAAGTATGGTCCCCGTCGCAGTCAATTGGGCCCTCTTGTCCGATATCACAGAAGAACTCCGTAAACGTAAAGTGGCTAACGAAACGGGATCCAGCGGTTGGCTCTCTGCCCAAAACTTGTCAAACTCAAACAACGACAATGCCCACGGTGATATCATACACGCAACAGGCATAGAACCAAACCAGCAAAATGACCAAAAAATCTCAATCAATACTTGGCTCAGCTTGGAACCAGTCGGTCAAATCTTGGTGAGCCTTTCCTTCGAGAAAACTAACCGTCCAGGCAAACAATTCATGGGCGGGTTGGGCCGTCACGGTGCCATCCGTCAAAAGAAGGAAGAGGTGTTTGAACAACACGGTCACCAGTTTGTCCAAAAACAATTCTACAACATTATGAGCTGTGCCTTGTGTGAAGAGTTCTTGCGTTACACAGGCTATCAGTGCCAGGACTGTAAACTCCTTTGTCACAAAAAGTGTTATCAAAAGGTGGTCACAAAATGTATCTCAAAACTGTCTACAGATGTCGACGACGAAACTATGTTGAATCACCGTATTCCTCACAGATTCGACCCAGTAACAAACCGTGGTACCAAATGGTGTTGCCACTGTGGTTACATCTTACCTTGGGGCCGTAAAAATGTCCGCAAATGTACAGAATGTGGGGTCATGTGCCACGCCCACTGTACTCACTTGGTGCCAGACTTTTGTGGTATGTCTATGCAAATGGCTAATAAGATCTTGATGACAATCATGTCCACAACCCCTCTGAAATCAGCAGGTTCAAGAAAACCAAACATCAAACAAGACTTGCCTCCTCATCCTACTCCCGTCGAAACAATGTTGTCCATGCCTTCAATCACAATCTCTTCGGACGCTGAGGCAGAAACTTTGACTAATGATTACATTGAAAACGCCTTTAATACTAAATTGCCTACTTCAACTACAAACAAGTACCAAGATGAAGCTGAAAACCCTTATGGCAATCAAGGTAGACGTGGTGGTTACCCTGATGACAGATCTGCACAGGAGCAATACAAGCAAATCCAGTTACAACATCAACAGCAGCACCAGCACCAGAATCAAGATCACCTCCAATACCAACACCAGCCTAATCACCAACATAAACTCTCATACGAAGAATCATCCTCTGCTGAGAATCCATTTGGTGATAAACAAGACGCATTTAATAACTTTGACTACAATAATGCCCAAACACAACAGCACATTGCACCAGATTCAGTACAGGATAAAAGACTGCTGTTAGCTGCGGCCGTCGGTGCGGCCGCCGTTGCCGCCGCAGATTCTGTCACAGAACAGAGCATCTATGATCAACAGCAGTATAACCAACACCAATATGACCAACAACAGTATGATCAACAACAACAGCAACAGCAGCAGCACTTTGCACAGCAACAACAGCAAGCTGTATCAAAGACAGCATCTCCCCATAAACCTAAAAAACGGAGAAGAAAGGTTGGTCTTGATGACTTTCAATTTTTGGCTGTGTTGGGTAAAGGTAACTTTGGTAAGGTTATGTTAGCTGAATCCAGACATACACAAAACTTATGTGCTATTAAGGTTTTGAAGAAGGACTTCATTGTTGAAAACGATGAAGCTGAGAGTGTGAAATCCGAGAAACGTGTGTTTTTGACCGCAAACAAGGAAAAGCATCCATTCTTATTGAACTTGCACTGTTGTTTCCAAACGGAAAACCGTATTTATTTTGTGATGGAGTACATTTCTGGTGGTGATTTGATGTGGCACATTCAAAAGTCGCGTTTCTCAGCACGTAGAGCTAAATTCTATGCATGTGAAGTGCTACTCGGTCTCAAGTACTTCCACGACAACGGTATTGTCTACCGTGACTTGAAATTAGATAATATTTTATTGACCACTCAAGGACACATCAAGATTGGTGATTATGGTTTGTGTAAGGAGAATATGGGATTCAACAAAACTACTGGAACCTTTTGTGGTACACCTGAATTCATGGCACCTGAAATCATTGCTGGTAAGCAGTATGATAGAAGTGTTGATTGGTGGGCTTTTGGCGTTTTGTTGTTCCAGATGTTGTTATGCCAATCACCATTCAAAGGTGATGATGAAGATGAAATCTTCAATGCCATTGAACATGATGATGTCAAGTATCCAATTAGTATGCCACGTCAAACTGTGTTAGTATTACAGTCTTTGCTTACCAAGGATTCTTCAATGCGTCTTGGTTCCAGCGAACGTGATGCTGAAGAAATCATGGAGCACCCTTACTTTGCTGACGTCAACTTTGACGATGTCTTGAACTGCCGTATCCAAGCACCCTACTTGCCTGAGATTACTTCTGAGCACGACTACTCTAACTTTGACCTGGAATTCACCAGCGAGACGCCTAGATTAACTCCTGTTGACACTGTGCTTACATCTGAGATGCAGGAACAGTTCCGTGGGTTTTCTCATATTTCAGATAATGCTACAATCTAAGAAAACAAATAAAACCTTTTAATTTAATTGTGTACAAACTCTACAGCATATACCTAATAATAAAAAACTGTGTTGTTTAAATTTTGTTTAACATTAGCTATTGTAATTATATATTGTTTCTACAATGAAAATCCCAATAATACCTTGATTAAATGAATAAATAAATCTATTATACTCCCGATGTAAATTATGCAAATGGAGAAAATGCCAAAAACGTGAATGGCCAGCCAAGAAGCCAGCACTAGTGAATGTTTGATTTTGATGCAACAATTTGAGGAGTTTTAGTACATTATGATGTAATATCTGAAGTTGATTATGATGCAATACCTCGAATTCATTGCCATATGATGCAATACCTGGAGTTGATTACCTTATGATGCCTTTTTCTGGGATTTATTACATTATGATACAGCATCTTGAGGAGTTTGATTGTTTTGTAGGTTTCTCCAATGACTTGTAATTATTAGAACGATTATTTCTCTGGTTATTAGATGGTTTTGGTTTGGTAACAGTTGGATTCGCAGATATTGATGGAGAAGGTTTCTCGTCAACTTTTGGTAATTCCGATTCTTCTGGGATTGTTGCTGCGTCGAAGGTTGAGTCTTCGTATGCAACCAGGAATCTCGATCTTATGCTTTTGTTTGATTTTCTACCCTGTTTTGTGGTATCAAGCACGTCGATTAAAGGTTGGAAAGCTTCGTCTATTCCAACTCCTTCGACGGCCAGAGTTTCTGTGAACAGAATGGCGCCGATTGTTTCAGATAGGCGTTTACCTTCCGCATAAAAAACCTGTCTATTAGGTGCATCTGATTTTGTTGCTACAAGAACAATTGGGGGTAAGTCATCTTTCCCACGCAAATTTGAAACATGATCGTATATATCCTCAATCGCCTCGAATGATTCATAATCATCCACGGCGTAGACAAACATAAATGAACTGGTATTTTGGATTTGCTTATGTCTGGCTGTCAGGTAGAATTCTTGGTTTCTGCTGGTATCCAATATAGTGTATTCACTGTATTTGTTGCGGCTGCGTATCACCTTGGTGTACAAGTCTTCAACCAGCAGGTCTGGTTCGAGAAATGTGTTGTGTATGTAGTGTAAAATCAACGCAGACTTACCCGTGTGTTCCTGTCCAAGAACACAGATGTCGTAATCCAGCTCCAATGCTTGTAAACAGTTCATCGTTTAAATGTGTTAATATGCAATGAGGACGGAAAAGCTGTTGGTTTTAGTCGTTCTAGATAAGTTTTAGTCTTCTTATGGTTTTCAACGGCTCTTTTGAACTGGGATTTGCCTTATTTTTAAAAAAAAACAATCTCGTTCTTTGGTATATTTAACAAAGATTTCGATATTCCACCCAGTAGAACTCTTTTATAGTGTCAATAATTTAAGGGGATTAATATTATATATATACAAGAGAAGCCAAACAATATTTTTTTTCTCGTTAGTAC